>JAGFPH010024701.1:0-11228 GCA_018207615.1 Philaenus spumarius
TGCTATCCTGCGCTACTTGTATTTCTTTTAGTTTAATAAGATATATTTTAGTCAGAATTAGACAGTATAGTTGTTTATAAATTTCTAAAACGTATATTTACATAGAAATATGTAATCGTCGATTTAAAATAAATTGCATTTGTTTAAATATCTGACGCTTTAAACAACAGAAACACAAAGGAAAGACACAAAACATGTCACTTTTCTACGGCTCATAACCGTTAGACAGAATTGTTTTGAAAAGAATATAAAAACCCTTACGACTTCACAGTTTTTCAACCAATAAGCAAGCATATTTTGTAATCGATATAACTAGTAAAAATCGATATACTTGTACATTGATGTTTATACTGATTTTAGTGTAAATTCTATATTTTCGTTTAATATAAGGTAAACCTGATTTAGTGTTCATGGGCCATAGCTATAGGTCTTGTCCATGAATTATGTACCATTGAACCGAATGTCAGCCCATTGTTTTACAGAGCGCACCGTCTGGAACTGTATGCCTTGAATAAGTGAGAGTTTGTGTTACGTAGGTTTAAATTTAGTACAGTATAACAATCGATCATGGATTTAGTGATAATGTTGTGAAGTTATTGATTATAATACTACTGTTCCTGTTAACTCCTTTGATTAGTGTTTATTTTATTCTTTAATCTGTAAGAAACTCTTGCTCTTTCAAGACAATATTTATGGACTGGAAATGGATTAAAAAAGCTATTTCATAGAGTTTATATTTTTATAAAATTCCCTCCCCCAAAAAGATTTGACATTTTGTTTAGTCTGGCATACATATTGTAAAAAAACTACTATTAATCGGGGACTACTAGTTTTTCTTTAACTTTAGTGAGAGTTATATCAATTTTATTTGAAAGCTCAACTTACAGTACTTACAGTTAATCTCTACACTATACAGTGTGAGTCAAAAATATGGATACATCCTGTAAAATTTTTAATGGAAAAGTTAATAAAATAAAACTCAGGACACCTTTCTAGGAAATAAAAGTGAACTTTTTAGTCACTATTACAACTTTTCCCATTTCCCAAAAGTGGGATCTTTGGGGGACAGCTCAAATTTTTTAAATGTATGGACCCATTAAGTAAACCTCATTTTAAAGGTCATTATTAAAGAAGAAGAACAGTGGAAACTAGAGCTTTCTATCTCAACACAGTTCAAAATGGCAGCTCATTGAAATTAAGTAAAACTTCATCTTGAACTGAAATTACCCCATTGTTAACATTAAACAAAATTTTCCTCTAACTTTCACAAATTATGCCCTTAACTATATTTTGTCCAGATGGTCGGTGAGGTCTGCTTCCTTCTCTCTAGGTCCACCTAGGCTGGCACACCTCAAGGAAAAATTCCTCACAAGAGTCTTCACCGCGAAGACCCCTGTTTGCCAAGACTCCTAGACTCATCCAAGAACTTTTCCACAAATACCTCCTCTCTAATATTTTTCACCCTACTTAAAAACTCCTGTACAAACTCAGTTTTCCCCGTCTAGTAATTTTACTGAGGTCTGTATTACACTGTAAAATATTTTATAAAATATCTTTTATAAAAGTTCTTTGACAAAGATCTTTGATAGTGTAATAGGCCATATCTTATAATATATTTCTTTTATAACATTTCTTTTATAAAATGTAACAGGTTGGTATTAACTTTTATAAAAGTTGATAAGATAAGTAGTAAATTTGAATTGTTGAAGTTGAAGGTATTGAGCTAAATAACGAAATGGTTACAAAGTAAACTTGGACTGTAGATACAACAAAATTGTTAATTTACGAATATGAATTACATGAAAATCTGTACAACCCAAAACATTCAGAGTATAAAAATAGAAACAAAAGACAAAAACTTTATCAAAACATTGCAGATCCTATAAACATCGTGCAACCTGGTTGTACAGTTCAATACGTAATAAAGAAAATTAATGGACTTAGAAGCCAATTTTTGACTTTCAAAAAAGAAGTGATAATAACGAGATAACACTCAGTATATTTGCAGAAGTATATAATTCTTCATCATCCATTTTAATTTGGTATTTAAAAAAATTTAAAAAAAAAAAACAAAATAAACAATTCTATAGTTATGTTCAACAATGAAAAGCGCCTTCTTTGACATAGGTCTTTGACGTAGTGTAATACAGGTAGAAAATGTTTTATAAAAGCATCACTCTTCAAATCTTTTATAAAAGATAGATACCATCTTTTATAAAAGATATTTTATCAAATATTTTACAAAGTAATACGGGCCTTAGATGTCAGTTTACTTAATAATGCTACTCTGAGATTCCATCAATCCTAGTTACATAACTACCTATTCTATATCACTGTAGTTGTGCTTACAAATGCAATTCTACTATTGTCAAATTATTAGGTTTGATAAACAAATATATTGACTCATTCCATTTCGTAACACTACCTACATGGGATCTGATAGCGTAGAGTTTTTACAGAATATAATGATTTAATAAAAATGATCCGGTATGCACCTATGTCTTCTGTTACTTGTAGAATCAATGTTTGCTTGCGCTATAACGAGCTTAAAATTCTATAACCTTTCGAGGTTGAAGATCTAAATATTTGCATTGCATGATTATGGTACCGAGTCACTGTCAACTTATACTAATTATACTACCTTAATAAGGTCCGCCTTGTAACTCCTTGTCGTTTTGTTTTATGACGACATGTTTCGAAGTCATAACTTCATCATCGGGTCCTAAATCACTCTGGTGAGTTCGTCAAACCTTAAATGTTGATACGTTCACACATTTACACATAACACAGACACTAACTCACAAAGTCATAATTTAACTCGTAAATAAATAAATAAATTTAAATGTAGTGAAATATCCCAACGAGTACTGTATGTATGATGCAGAGCGACATACTGATGAGTACATTGAGATGCACTATATTTGAATTTCTTATTTACTTATTTACGAGTTAAATTATGACTTATATGTTAGTGTCTGTGTTATGTGTAAATTTGTGAATGTATCAACATATAATGTTTGACGAACTCACCAGAGTGATTTAGGACTCGATGATGAAGTTACTTCTTCGAAACATGTCGTCATAAAACACAATGACAAGGAGTCACAAGACGGGCCTTATTAAGGCAATATAATTAGTATTAATCTAAATATTGAATTAATTATTTAAATTTTTAAAGAGAAAATGTTCTTTGGCAATATTTGATTGATTATAGTTTTCGCTATTCAAGTAAAATATAAATTTTGTCTAAAGTAACAGCTATGTTGATTCGTTCTCTAACGTATGCTTTACATCAATATAGTTTTAATAAAGAACTTAATACTTCGAAATTTATACAAAGAATGGATGTGAGTGTACTTGCTAGTGTATATGGGTGAGAATGATCTAAATGTTAGTTTATTCTTATTTATAGAAGTGAAGAAGATATTGTGCTGTGAATAAATAAGAAAACAACAATGACAGTGATATACATGAGTTTTTCCAAATCTATTCATATATAAACTGTCAAAAAACATAATATATAAGAAAACAACAATGACAGTGATATACACGAGTTTTTCCAAAGCTATTCATATATAAACTGTCAAAAAACATAATAACAGTTCACAAAAGCCGGAGCCGAGAAGAGACGAATCACAATGGCTTTCAAAGAATCATCCCTGCCTTCTATAGAGGAATCGACAACACCGGCAGAAAATGTTGCGGTGAGTTTCCATACGACATTATTTATACCTTATTATTTAGTCTTAGGACATTTAGTGGTTGGTTCAATATGTTCTTAACATTGTTTCATACATACTATAAGAGGCTTAAATTTTCCCAGATAAGCTTATAGTTTTTTTAGAATGATCATATTTACATATCTATATACAGGGTGTATCAGGAAGAAACGGAAAGAATTGCAGGACGTGTTCTACTGGTGAAAATAATGAAAAAAGTTCCTATAAATATAGGTCCGAAAACGCTTCATTTTCCAGATATCCGCCATTTTGTTTTTTGTACAAAATAATTCATATCTAGAGAACGGTTTTACTGATTGAGTTCAAACTTGGTACGAAGTTTAACCTGACAATGATATACCTCAAAAAAAAAACGATTAAATCAAATCATGCGTTTCAAAATGGCGGCTGTTTGAAAATTTCAAACATAAATTACTCCAAAACCGTACATTTTAACGAAAAATGTCAAGACACCTTTTTTGTAGCCCTTTTGATTCTCTATCGGATGGCGTAACTGTCAAAACAATCGGATGAAGGATAATAGCTAAGTTAAAAGGTAATGACAACAAATGTCCATACAATATTGTAGTATTTACTGTGTCTGTATAGGATGCCGAGTTGAACAAACCAAACAGTACACATAACTTAACTGTTATCCTTCATCCGATTGTTTTGACAGTTACACCATCCGATAGGGAATCAAAAGGGCTACAAAAAAGGTATCTTGACATTTTTCGTTAAAATGTACGGTTTTGGAGTAATTTAGGTTTGAAATTTTAAAACAGCCGCCATTTTGAAACGCATGATTGGATTTAATCGTTTTTTTTTTGAGGTATATCATTGTCAGGTTAAACTTCATACCAAGTTTGAACTCAATCAGTAAAACCGTTCTCTAGATATGAATTATTTTGTACAAAAAACAAAATGGCGGATATCTGGAAAACGAAGCGTTTTCGGACCTATGTTTATAGGAACTTTTTTCATTATTTTCACCAGTAGAACATGTCCTGCAATTCTTTCCGTTTCTTCCTGATACACCCTGTATATACAGGTTAGTTGAAAGTCTGGAGACACCCCCTTAACTCTCCACCGAGCATTGATAGAAAATCCAAACCCCGGGGGTTGTTTGTAGGTCATAAAAGCACACTTCCCCATGCATAGGGCAACGTTGCCCCCCAAATCAAAATCGGAATTTTTGGGGCTACTCAATATTTTTAAATGGGAAGTATGGTCATGTGATACCTCATTTTAAAAGTCTATTTAAGACTAGGAAAATGACATAAAGAAAATAAAAATCGGACCACCCAAAACAAAATAGCGGCCATAAACGTGTTGAAATAAATCGACATAAAGTTGCTAATATCTCGAAAAGAAAGAGTTTATTTCAAATTGCTTGACCTAAAAATTGCTCCCAAATCGATTTCGTAAATTTTATTTTTACTCCTCCATCTTAAAAAATGTTGTAAAAATCAAATTTACGAAATCGATTTTGAAGCAATATTTTAGGTCAAGCACTTTGAAATAAACTTTTTTGTCTCTTCAAATTTTTGACAAAAATGTTTATTTCAAAGTGCTTGACCTAAAATATTGCTTCCAAATCGATTTCGTAAATTTGATTTTTTACATTTTTTAAGATGGAGGAGTAAAAATAAAATTTACGTAATCGATTTGGGAGCAAGTTTTAGGTCAAGCAATTTAAAATAAACATTTTTTGTCACTTGAAATGTTTTCTAAAAACTCTTCCTTTTCGAGATATTAGCAACTTTATGTCGATTTATTTCAACACGTTTATGGCCGCTATTTTGTTTTGGGTGGTCCGATTTTTATTTTCTTTATGTCATTTTCCTAGTCTTAAATAGACCTTTAAAATGAGGTATCACATGGCCATACTTCCCATTTAAAAATATTGAGTAGCCCTCAAAAATTCCGATTTTGAGTTGGGGGGCAACGTTGCCCTATGCATGGGGAAGTGTGCTTTTACGACCTATAAACAACCCCCGGGTTTGGATTTTCTATCAATGCTCGGTGGAGAGTTAAGGGGGTGTCTCCAGACTTTTAACTAACCCTGTATAAAAGCCAAATACCACTCACTGACTCACCACGATTTCTCAAAAACTACTCAACGGATTGGAATGAAATTAGTTATGTAGCATCCTCTAGGGCCCTAAGTGCTCGCTAAGAAAGGTTTTCAAAAAAAAAAAATTTTAGGGGGGGGGGGGGGGGGGAAACAAAGTTAATAAAAAAAAAAAAACACCGACTGGATAGGAATGAAATTTGGTATGAAGCTTCCTCTAGGGCCCTAGGTGCTCGCTAAGAAAGGTTTTCAAAAACATTGAAATTTTAGGGTGGTCTGGTAGGTCAAAGTTACTAAAAATTCCCATTAAGAAATACTCATAGTGTAATATATTTATTGATATATTTTTTTTGTCAAG
This sequence comes from Philaenus spumarius, assembly GCA_018207615.1. Classification (NCBI taxonomy): domain Eukaryota; kingdom Metazoa; phylum Arthropoda; class Insecta; order Hemiptera; family Aphrophoridae; genus Philaenus; species Philaenus spumarius. Next base: position 6,152 of record JAGFPH010024701.1, read on the forward strand.
ATAAATTTAACTTTGGTTTGTCTACCAGTGCAAAGCCGGATCGGGCAGCTAGTAAACATATAAATACCTCTTGTTCTGCTCAAAGTCCAAGAACTGTACTTATTTTTGTCAGTGACGATCTTTTCGCCTGTCCTATTCTAGCATTGTCAAACAGATTTTGTAATTGCATTTATTAAAGTATTTTTTCTTTTTTTAATGATATACATAAACATATAATACAACACATGAACATACATAACAACACTTTGTACACAAACTACATTTAACACACATCGCAAATTAACTCTTCTTTGATTTTTAATGTTTGAGAAATATTGGTGCCAAGTGTTAGAGTTCATGATTTTTGTTGTACTTAAAAAATTAAAAACTAATTAAATGAATGTATTTGCAGAGACAGATTTCAGTACGTTTTTTTGTATGGTTTATTTGTTTACTTTTCTTTTGTATTGGCATTTCTGTTGCACTTATATAGTATTTATTACATTACTGACTTTAAGAAGGCGTAAAAGCCTACAAGAAGTTATGCTAATAATAGCTACACCATTGGATTTGTCTGTTTATTTTAGTACTCTGGCAGGTAAAAAAATAACTAAGAACTGTTATTACCAATTATAAAAGCAATGAAATCAAGTAAAAATGTTTTGTAAACTTTTCCTAAACGTTTGAACTTTCCTAAACGTTACCAAAAAAACTAAAAATATTATAATACGTAGTATATTTCATCACTAGTACGAATTACTACATCAGTAGTCATTGATATTACTTTAAATTGATGTTTTTGGTGCAAGAACAAGCACCAACAATCACTTTAATACGTTATAAACGATACTTTTATCATACTAAACAAGAATCACATGGATCCATAAATAAATTAGATCATTAATTTTTGTACGGATTTTAAACGTGATTTAACCTGTGCGCGATAGTGCTGCTATCATTCGGAAAACAGCTAAACCTTTTGAAGTTACAGCACTTGTAATATTAAAGTATCGCAATGCATTTTTTTATTGAATCAGCTGAATTTTTGAGTAATTAGTTAATGACTACAATAAAAAGTAACTTTACGGACGTAACGCGGGCATTAAAAACTGCAGTTTATAATGCATTATGATACATAAAACACCTGTCAGCAGTCCTTTGTTGTCGACTTAGCTACAGCGGTGTTTCCCCAACAAGCAAACAAAGCATTAAGGGTCTGCTCCAGTAAAAATAAAATGGATTTTTATCCCATAAGAGCAATGTTAAATTTCAAACCGTTTATTTCGTTTACTTTTTATCATAATATTGTTTGCAAGGTCTCATTTTAAGCACAGTCACAATACGCATCCTTCTTGCAATTTACATTTTTTAAATTTCTTTCATTTGTCAAGTAACTGATATTTATTAAGTACAAAGTTTTGAATTTTTTTCCTAACACAATACAAAATTAATAATGAAAAATAATTTGCAGGTAGGATCCGAAATTTTATAAAGAATATTCAGTTTTTTTTCAACACTCAATTACAAAAGATAGACTTATAAAATGGTATGAAATGAGGCAATGTCAAAGCGTTCAGATGCAAGAAATTGCACTGGTTAGATAGGGATACAGTGATACCGGAAGTGCGTTTCCTGTTGCTTTCTCGTTTACTGGAGCAGACCCTTAACTAACACATACACACGTAAAAAATAATACCAACACTGGACAAAATCCGAGTATAACTCTTCGTAATTATGAATAAGAATTTGTGTAATCACATGATATAGGTTAGTTCAGACCCATCCAGTGGCTGGTATAAGACTTATTACTTAGTTGCGAAGGATTTTGTCCAGTGTTGGAGTGATATGTTTCGTGTGTATGTTGCTACGTCTACAACTACAAACTGCAGTGGTTCTCAACCTTTCAGTCTCTGTGCCCCCCTTTGGACATTGATTTGAAGTCATGCACCCCCCCCAATATACCATCATCATAATATGTGGTTAATACAAGTAGTACAATCGGATTTTGAAACTGAAGCTGGTTAGGATAGCTGAAGCTGGTTATTAAATGAAAATATATATAAATTCACACACAAAATTTAAATATTACTGCGCATAACTTTATTTTGAACATATTGTTATTACAACATATGAAATCAAAGAACTAAATACAAATTCATTTAGGGTAATCTTGGTTAGGTTTGCACGTAATGCTAGTCATTTTCACAACATGAATGAGAGGGCTGGCACAAAATTGAATAAACTATAATATTATATTTTTATTTAATTTTTTTAATACACTCAAGTCACCTTTGAAATTCTTCTACGTCCCCCAAAGGGGGCGTGCCCTCCAGGTTGAGAACCCTTGCATTAAGGTATAGTAAGGTATAGTATTAATACTAAAACAGTTCAAAGCGATATAAACTGTAACACGATAAAAACCAATACGAAGATTGATACAAATATTGTCGTTTCAACTATTATTTACCAGTATTGTTAACTTCGATAGTAGATTGTGACTTAGTAAATGATATTTTTAAGTGTTGGTGTGAAATGTACATTTATAGTTTAAAAACCAATACCTTATTTATACATTTTGGAGCATCTTGTGATACGATTTGTGTTGGTGTGTTTGCCTCCTTTGTACGAAATTCTCAAGGTAAGTAAAATGCAATCTAAAACTATAGGTGGTGCTTTACTAACTTGCCAATCTGAATTGTTAATATTACCATGTAAACAAAAGGTGTACACTGTTTTGTATACGAAAAGTGGTGACATCGTAATGAGTTGCCTACTAGTCTACAGTCCAGCATCTTGCGCCAGGTATCTTTGGCGGTACGATTTGTGTTGGTGTGTTTCCCTCCTTTGTACGAAATACTCAAGGTAAGATGCAATCTAGAACTATAGGTGGTGTTTTACTAACTTGCAATTCTGAATGGTTAATATTACCATGTAAACAAAAGGTGTACACTGTTTCGTATATGAAAAGTGGTGACATCGTAATGAGTTGCCTACTAGTCTACAGTACAGCATCTTGCGCCAGGTATCTTTAGCGGTACGATTTTAGAATGCTAAATTAAAACCGACGGTGTTATTTAAATTCAATGTTTAACCTAAAAGTGTACTTGCAGGACACACATTATGTTAAAGCTATCCTCCAATCGATGGTCCAAGTATCCATCACATCCATGTAAGCCAAATTTAAAGAAACAATTACAATCATCCTCTTTTAAATACTGCAACATTTATGAAAACTGGTTTGCATTTTAGCACACAAACTCCATCGCTTATAAAATCTTTGTAAATAGTTGCATACATTTTCAATAAACGTCATATATAGGCCCTAGCAGATCTTAAAAAATATAAACTCATCGAAAAGTACTGAGACATTTTGGCGCCTGCCTTCGATTGTAAAATAAATCAGTATACACCATTGATGTTATAAATTTACAGTTTTATTTTAAACCTCCCAATATTATCGAATGATCTTCCAAAATGTGACTTAAAATTAAATTTAGATGCAATAAATAAAAAGACAACGTTTATATATGTGTCAACAAAAACACACTATTCTAATAATCCCTGTTGGATTTAATAACAACTGTTAGTGTTTAATTGAACTCGGACAGAATTACTGCGATTGGTTGTTTGTTATTTAGATTATAAATGCTTGTTTGCAATTCTGCTTTTAAAGTAATAAATGATCATTACGTTTTCAGGTTCTAAAATACCACCAGGCGGTGGTAAAATAAAATGAAGAAATCATACTTTTATGAAACGTGCAAAATATTGCATCTTGTTAGAAAATTTCGCCTTTGGAACTCACAAGAAGAACAAAACATGTATAAACCATTTCTAGACATAACCGCCTTAAGGGGAGCACTGACCATAAACAATATTTTTTGTCATATGTTTTTGTAATTTATTTTGTTAGTTTGAAATGTATGTTAAGAATATGTAAGTTTTGTAACCTAACTATAACCATAAACATTAAAAAAAATATTTATTATATGAAGTAGTACAAGCCGGATACCAGTGAATTCGATACCAGCGCTATAGTACGGTGCAATTAGACCTAAACCTCAACATCCAAAGTAAAAGTTTGCCTCCAGCTCCAAATTGTTCTATACAGTCTTGTTCTTTACTAGGACGCTTCTGAATATTTAACCCTCTTTTTCCGGAAACTTACATTTTTAGAACTTAAGGTACACATTTCTCAAAACCTTTTTAAGATAGAGTGCTGAAATATTTTCCACATGAAGGATATTGTATTTAAAAGATGTGTTGGAAAAACCTAGGCTATAAGTGTGTTACAACTTTTAATAAAAGATATCTGTTTATGTAAAAAAAGTATTTAAAAAATATATTTATTATAAAATTGTTTAAAATTATTTTTGTTTAGATATAACAACAAATGTGACAGTACTTATTCATAAATGTACACTTATTATTGTATACAAATTTCAAGTTGATAGCATTTATAGTTTCAGAAATAAATGTACCTAAACTTAATCAAATTAACATTGCCCGGTAGAGGGCTCAGCGCTCCCCTTAAAATACCGTAATAATAAATAACCAAAACAAGAACAGTAACAATTGAGAAGGCAATCTCATTGAGTTAAGTAAATTATATTGCAATTTAATTCTGGGGATTGTAAGTTGTTACACTGACCGACGGTGAAGAAGGAACGTTCTATTTTTCTCATTAGGTTGATTGACCTATGCAGTAATTAAACGCTTGCTCTTAAAGGACGTCACACTGACTGATAGTGAAGAGGTTACTCCATTTTGTTTCTAATTGGGTTGATTGACTTATGCAGTAATTCAAAGCTGGAAATTGAAAAACACTTCACTGGCCGACTGTAAAGAATGGATTTTCTTTGTCACTTTGTTAAATTACTAATGCAGTAATTTAAAGCTAGAACTTAAAAGGACGTTACCCTGACCGACAGTGAAGAGGAGAATTTCTTTTCTTTCTCATTTATTTGATTGACTTATGCAGTAATTCAAAACTGGAAGTTGAATGATATTACATTGGTCTACTGTTAAGAATGGATTTTCATTATTTGGTAATTGGGTTGAGTAACTTATGCAGTAACTAAACGCTGGAACTTAAAGG
>JAGFPH010024702.1:0-11228 GCA_018207615.1 Philaenus spumarius
TAATAACTTTGATCCCCAAACCCCCCTAAAATTTCGAATTTTTTCAAGCCCTTTCTTAGTAAGCACCTATGGCCCTAGAGGAAGCTACATACCAAATTTCATTCCAATCCATTCGGTAGTTTTGAAGAAATCGTGATTTAATAACTTTGATCCCCAAACCCCCCTAAAATATCGAATTTTTTCAAGCCCTTTCTTAGTGAGCACCTATGGCCCTAGAGGAAGCAACATACCAAATTGCATTCCAATCCATTCGGTAGTTTTGAAGAAATCGTGATTTAATAACTTTGATCCCCAAACCCCCCTAAAATTTCGAATTTTTTCAAGCCCTTTCTTAGTGAGCACCTATGGTCTTAGAGGAAGCTACATACCAAATTTCATTCAAATCCATTTGGTAGTTTTGAAGAAGTCATTTTTTAATAACATTGATCCCCCCAAACCCCCATAAAATTTCGAATTTTTTCAAACCCTTTCTTGGTGAGCACCTATGGCCCTAGAGGAAGCTACATACCAAATTTCATTCCAATCCGTTCGGTAGTTTTTGAGAAATCGTGATGAGTGAGTCAGTGAGTCAGTGGGTTTTGGCTTTTATATATATAGATACGTACTTTTATTTTTTTCGGTTTTTATTACATTAGATTTTTAAAGCCTTCTTGTTTTTAAAATGTTCAAATTCAACTTTACATGATGGTATTGAATTAAATTACGTATATTTCAGCTATTTTCTGTAACAATATTTAGAGAGTAAAAATACAGATAAATGATAAAAGTTTAACTTACGTAGGCCCTACTTTAGTTCAACCATACAATCCTGGCGCGTGGGCCTATCTTAGATACATTTCCTCTTACGATAACCAAATAATATAGTATTACTAAAGATCTCCTTCTAATGTTTCAATATGTTTTAGGGTATGTTCGTCTTGCGAGATACTATGACCATGTATAATGTATGCTGTATTTATCAACACAGATTTACACAGATTTTTGATAAAAATTCATGCTTCCGTACTTCGGTAAGGGGGTTTACGTTTTTATTTTTCCAAAAACAGTTTTTTTATAACATTTCGATTAAATTTAAAAGTAAGATAGCAACTTATTAATGTTTTACAAAGTGTAAAAAAGTATGAAAACTATATCGGCACCTAAGAAAGCAAGAAAATTGTCTGACCTCTGATTTAAAAGTGCTTAGTCTATAACGGTTAACGATAAATAACACATTATAATAACTTCATGTTATATAACAGTGTTATTCGACTTGTTAGATAAAGAAAAATGTTGTACAAGTTACACGTAACACTTTTATGAATAACTGAAAAAATGTTATAATTCCTTTTATATGAAAAATGTCGCATTCGTTCAAAGTTATTATAGGGGTTGTAAAACATGTGAAGGCGTGGAAATAATAGTAGAACTCCCTTAATACGCACAGCATTAAATCCGTTCGAAGTTATAACTTGTATATTAAACATTTGTTTTATACGACCAACCATTATCCTAAGAAGTTACCTAAATTAGGTCAGAGAACCAAAAATTTATAACACAATATCGAGTCAGTTCAAAGTTTTAATTCTTCCAAATATTACCAAAATTTGTTGTCCGAAGCAAACTTTGAAACTACTAGACTTTTGATCCTGCAAATATGCGATTAAAATATTATAGCAGAACGAACAATTTATTATTCTCTTAGTTTATTTACCCAATACCATGCAATATCAAAACCAAAATCTTTTTACTTTCCTTACCCTATACTAGGTAAGGTAAGTATTGCGATCGACCCAAAAATTCGATGTCGAGTTTTCATAATATCTTTACGTTTCAAGGCCCCCTGAGTCCAAAAAATGCATTTTTGGCAATTGGTCTGTCTGTGTGTCTGTGTGTCTGTGTGTGTGTGTGTGTGTGTGTGTCCGGAGTGCACAGGGCAAACGGCTGGACGGATCGAACTGAAATTTACAGGATATCTTCAAACATGTAAACAATTAAACCCATGTAAATTTGAAGCAAATCGGAGGTGGTGTCTTACCGTGGGAGCAGTTTTTAGCACATTTTTGGTATTTACTCCAAATTCCCTCTAACGATTTTGATTAAACTTTGCTAACATACTCTACTCCGACCCCCTTAGCACCCTATGTACGCGAAAGACCGTTAAAAATTCGTTGAAAAAAGTTATTACAAAAACCAAGTTATTTTGTTTTTATCTCTGAAATGGCTGGTCCTATCGACTTGAAAATGGCCTCATTCGATTCAGCGTCCAAAATAATGTCAAAAACGATACCCCACTCAACTTTTTCCATTTTTTCAAAAATTGCCCCCAAAAAGGGCGTTTTTGGGGGTAAAAATGTCTTTTTTTAAACTAGCCGTGTTTAGTATCAAATTTGACATTTTGTGACGTTAGAAATCGATTGAGACCAAAATCAGGTCCGTGGGATTAACCGTTTTGAAGTTAGTACCGCATTTGAAGTTCTAACCTAGAAAAAGCTGTTGGTTTTGAAGAATTATAAAATGATATAAATATTTAAGTCAAGTTGCTATGGTAATGAATATAAAAATAAAATAAACGGTACCAGAAACTGGCACATACTTTCTCACAAACATTTAAATTATTAACTCGAAAATGGTATCATCAATCTCTCGCTCGAGAAATTTGATAATTGATACAGCATCTATTTTGGTAAGGAAAGTTGTGTGATGTGCACACCAGATGTTTTCTTGTGCACTACCCTTAGCGAAAGGGATGACAAACTATGCTCAAGGAATCTTTATTATATAAAAAAAGGCACCTTTATTAGTATACACTCGACGACGCTGTCAGTATGAAAGCTTGACGCGAGGTACAAAACAATGGTAACAGGGTCTATGCCGGAAGGCTTGTGAATTGTTTTTAGGTTCTTTTCATTGCTGCTAACGTTTTCTCTTTTGGTTTATCTATAACCATTTAACCCGTGGAAACTAAAAAGCTGTTTCTCTTTTCCAACTTCCGAAAAAGCAGGAGGGAACTTAGTTACACGGACGATATTATCAAACATTATTAAACATGAGTAAATATTTATTATTATTTTCACAATCTTTCTATTCACTGCCAAGAATGATCCCACACCTCTGAGAGATCTTATATTTTTCATATGTCCTATATTTACAATTTGCTCGATACCAGAAGACCGTAATGTTTTTTTTAGATAATTATGTTTTATTCAGACTATAGGCTACTCTGCTGGCACAGGGTTCCTATCAATTTATTTGTCATCTTTTAGTTTCCAAGTCTTATTATGAGACCATCACAGATCAGCAAGTTAGGCGCTTCGTTTGAGTAAAACACTATTTTACTAACACAACAATGTGTATAACCTACCAATTGAATTTTTACACGCTTTAGCGTATAAACACATCTATATATTAAAAGAATTTATGAAAACTTGTGGCAGTCAGTACCGCCATTCTATCCGGCCGATTTTCTTATTTTTTTTTTTTTTAAATTGCAGGTAATCATTCACAGATATGTCATCAAGCATTTCAAATCATGTATCTTTCGCCTTACAAACGTTATAATCAAATGCAAATTTCTGCTGTGTATTCCTTATGGGGGTTTTTTTGGTTCTTTGTCCACTTTGCGTTCGTACACCATTCATCCGATTGCTTTTAAATTTTGCATAGTAACACAGGTTAACCCTGGGAAGGTTTTAGGCCATTTACCAAAGTCTTAGGACATTAGGGCTACGCCCCAGTGGCCCTCAAAGTTTCAATGTTAATCTTATGGAAGAAAGATTTCTTTTGATTTTATCAGGGGCACAAAAAACAGCTGTTCGTATGAAAAGCTTAAAACAGCAGATTTTGATAAAAAACTGAATATAATTTTAGGTTAGGCCTACAATGAACTAAAACACCAATTATTATTATAAATAAAACATAACATACGTTCTATTGATTTTATCAGGGGCACAAAAACAGCTGTTCGTATAAAAAACTTAGCAACATATCATGTTTGTTTACTTTTATTACCATAGCAACATTACTTAGAAAATTTGAAGAATATTACCTTTTTGAGGTTACATTGACAAACTAAAAACAAACACAAACAAAAATCAACGAAAAATGCTAACTAACCAAAACACTAATTGGGCTAATTATTAGAATCAAGTTTTATTATAATTCTTCACAACTACCATTTTTTTTTTAGATTAGGTAAAATTTTCCAACTGCGAGCGAAGCGAAGCAGCCATTTGAGGCCGAAGGCCAAGGCAGGGTTGGGACGCGGAGCGTCCAGGGGCAGAACCCCTAGTCTATATATTAAAAGAATTTATAAAAACTTGTGGCAGTCAGTACGGCCATTCTATCCGGCCGATTTCCTTTTTTTTAAATTGCAGGTAATCATTCACAGTTATGTCATCAAGCATTACAAATCATGTATCTTTCGCCTTAAAAACGTTATACCTGTAATCAAATGCAAATTTCTGCTGTGTATTCCTTATGGGGGGTTTTTTTTTGGTTCTTTGTCCACTTTGCGTTCGTATACCGTCCATCCGATTGCTTTGAAATTTTGCATAGTAACACAGGTTAACCCTGGGAAGGTTTTAGGCCATTTACCGAAGTCCTAGGACGTTAGGGCTACGCCCCAGTGGCCCTCAAATTTTCAATGTTAATCTTATGGAAGAAAGATTTCTATTGATTTTATCAGGGGCACAAAAACAGCTGTTCGTATAAAAAACTTAGCAACACATCATGTTTGTTTACTTTCATTACCATAGCAACATTACTTAGAAAATTTGAAGAGTATTACCTTTTTGAGGTTACATTGACAAACTAAAAACAAACACAAACAAAAATCAATGAAAAATGCTAACTATATTTTAATTCAATTCAAACATTTTTTGTTACAAACCTATTATATATAAAACAGCTAATTTGGATCAAAAACTGAACATAATCATTCACAGATATGTCAAGTCTTATATATTATCATCCGTTCAGCCGCTATTCACCCGAGAAGGAGCTCCGGTATACAATCCTTCAAATTTCCCATGTTAATCTTATGGACATAATGTTTAATGAGTTTGAGTCAGCTGCCAAATAAAACAGCTGATTTATGCTCGGTCACCTATGTACAAACGAGCCAAAGATTAAAGAGATTCTTTATCGAATTTTCCACCTGCGAGCGAAGCGAAGCAGCCATCTGAGGCCGAAGGTCGAGCCGGAGTTGGGACGTGGAGCGTCCAGGGGCAGAGCCCCTCGTTAATTTTATAACATTTTAAGGGGAGACATCTTTCTAGATCTTTGTATTTAAAATAACAGTTACAAGCAGACAATCGTGTGACGAGATTTGCTTTTGAAGATTAATATATTATAAAGAAACAGTAGTCTGTTTTAGATGTTAATTTGGAGTAAGCTAGTTTATTAGGCCTACATTTTGGTTGAAATGTTTAGTCGTTTGGAGTTTCGCTTTTATTTTTTAAAAACCTTTTAATGAAGTAAGCCTATTTGTCCACACTGCCTTTTACATAAAACATGAAAAAGGAGAAGATTTAATAAATAATAATTTACTCAAATTTTCTACCCTTATGAGTTGTAGTACTTCAATTAAACATTTCACCCTTAAAAATTTGTTAGCCAAATTGAACGAAAAATACAAAAAAAGTGTCACAACTTAATTAGTTGTCACGTTAAAATTTTAAGTAACTTAGTTTTGTTCTGACCAATGTATCAAAGTAGGAGTAACCAAATCCCACTAAAATTTGAAAGTTATTCGTTGTTTAATTATTGGTGTAGGCTAATGAGAATTTAGGTGGTAAGTCAGTTCGCAACAGACAATCCGCTATACATAAAATCTGCGTAGGCCTACTACTGTTTGACAATTTCAGCGAAAAAAATCTTATCTGTAGGAAAGTTTGTCGGTTATGTGTAAAGAAGTAGGTGCGATAATGATTTATTACATAATTACGGAAAACTGTAGCTTAGCCTAATTATATTTCCTACGCGTCAAGCCGTTTCACACCAGAATGTTTTAGGTTAAGTCACACATAATGTTTTATCAATCGCGTAATATAAAATTGATTAATTTATTGTCTGTACAAGAAATGTTTACTGAAATAATTTGTAAATCTTTGTCTAAAATAATATGTAGGCTATGTAATATAATCATGAAATTTATTGCAGTCGTAGGTTTGCATTTAATTCATAGGCCAAATTTTAAATATATGCAGAAATATTATTACACAACAATTAATTAAATATTTTTAGAATGGTTAAATCAATTTAATACTATACCTGAAGGATACTAGGATCATGAACAATCTTTTGATCGTGCTGTAGTAGTAGTTTAAGTGCATTCTTAAACGATTGTTTTGAAAACAAAGTACATAACAGTAACTATGAAGCTTAGGCTACGTGCGATATCGAATGCAGGATAACATAATTGTATTTTAAAAAGAAATTATAAATGTAGCCTATATAAACTAGAGGCAGAGAGACAGACTTTGTGCCTTAATCAATAATATAATTATGTATTCTAAACTAGACTACAAAGAAATTGTTGATATCTTCGAATAAAGTAAAATATAAAATTTTGTTGTATTCGATTTTTTGATACAAAAATCAATTAACTTCTATAAAAACGAGCGTACGTGGAGTAACATTTAAAGAAGAAATAAATATTCGTTTAACTTAATAATTTATTAGCTTATATCACCCAACATCTGTAACGTAACACGCAAACAAAACCTAGTGTAGATTATACTTTGGGGTTATGTTCACAATTTCAATCAATAATAGCCTATAATATTAATAACTTCTAAATCATGTGATCTATCAATATGAAATAAAAAGCAATTAAAAGATAATATTTTTATCATTCTTTAAATATATATAATACTAGGGGAGACACCTGCGTGCTCCGCACGCCAACCCCCAATGGAACCTTCTAAAAACATATGTTATGTTTTATTTATAATAAAGGTGTAGGATTAATAATATCCTCAAAACTGAGATGGTAAATAATGTTAAATTTTCAAATTAAATTATTATTTATATTTTATAACAGCAGTTATAATAATGGTTAAAAGAACCAGCAAGGCTCAGGTCTGCACTTAAAAACCCTGACCTAAAAGCTGGAAATACAAAAATAATTGCTTCAAATTTTGAAATCAGCTGTTAATGAAATATTTTAGCAAACAGCTATATTGTGTTATTTTATTCAATTGGTTGCTGTGATAATAAATGTAAATACGTGTTGGTTTATCCATTCTAGGCCTAACCTAAGAATTTTTTGCGACTAAATTTACAAACATTGAAATAAAAAAGGTTTTTATCGAAATGAATTATAGCCTACGTTACTCAGGGACAGTGTAGCTTTTTATTAGTAAAACTATTTTTTTCAATCGGTTCAGTAGTGTCAGAGATTACCCCCTACATACAAACAAACAAACAAACTTTACCTCTTTATAATATTAGTATAGATAGAGACATTAAACAGGACTGTGAGTGAGCAGCACCAGAAGTGATACACAGGTATTTATGAAATGCTAAATTATAACCTAAAACCTAGAATAACGGAATCATTTCTGGTGAAATACATTTTAATGTAAATACATTAAACATAAAATTCATGTTTTCCTTTCCAAATAAAAACACGAGACTAAATTTGACCATCAAAAAGTAATAAAACCTAAAACACTTTTCAATAGTAAAGCCACAGATAAAAATATGTTCTTCGCAGATGTCTAATTGAAAAGGGTAACCCACGGGTTTCTGATGCGTCGGGGGGATCCGCCACTTTGTCCTTACTGCTTAAATCTCCTTTCAGTTAAACACTTTTAAATTCCACTCTAATTTTAAATTGTGAAAAGCTGAAACATGTTCGGAAGAAATTTTGCCTATCAAATTGAATTCGGAGGATGCTGGGTGATTACTCCCAAACCATTAATATGGTGTTAGCATTGCTCCATCGGTTGAATGTAATTGGAAACATTTGAAAACAACATACATTTACGAAACTTAAGTACCATGTTTAGATTTATTACTTGTTATTTTAATTCGAGTTTTATTCATTGTTATGTAACAGGGCCCTTTACAGCCCTGTGACAAGTTGCTATTGTGTAATTATTGTTGTTATCGTTGTTATTTTTTATTTATATGTTAGGGGGTAATTTTCAAGATAACAAGCTGAGACTCAGCATAAATGTTTAAAATATATATTTTAACTCCTATGTCAAGTTTCAATTTGATATATTAAAATTCGGCCAATTTAGAATGAGCCAACGCTTCATATATGAATAAGATGTCCCCTTTTAGTGATTTCCCCTGCTGCAAAATACATACCTGCATTATCGAATTTTTTCCAGACAAACCATTGTTCGGACGAAATAAATACATATGACATTTTTTATTGAAAAATACCTCCCCTACACGGTAGTATTTTTTATTTTCCTCTATCTTCATCCCAGCTCGAAATATTAAGGATAATCGAAAGAAAAATGACAATCGATTTTTTTTTCGACTTTGGGAAATCGATAGACTGGTAAACTTTTTTTATGTTAATCTACATACTTTAATGTACTTATAAAAAAAAAATTCAGCCGTATTGCAAATTACTGGTACTTTTGGTCTATATTGACCTTTACCGACTGGCCTACTTAACTTTTGAGACAAAACAGTTTGCACACACTCAGGAGCTATGTGGGTTATATTTGTGTATGCTTAGATTGAAGTACGACAAATTCGACTAATGGTGGAATAAATATATGGTACAGAACTTCCTCTCCACAAGCTCATAGGAAACCTTACATGTTTTTAACCTTGGGTAATTAATGTTTACACGAATGTTCAAGTGAAGGAAAGTGTACGTAACATAACCTATTTTAGTGTACACATTTTGAGTTGCAAAATTTGTAAATTGTCGTAGTTGTCATAATTGTCGTACAAAACTCTTTTCCTCTAACACTACGATAATACTATTTTTCATTTACTTTAGGAAGTAAACAATCTAGGAAAGTCTAAAAACTTTTAATTTTAAATAATATAAGTCTATTTACATAAATAGCCTAAATATTGTAAATATTAAAGAACCCACCTGATTTGTCTTCCGAGGGTTGTCAGTTGTATGCATGGCTATACGTTCTTATCTCTGCGCACAGACACAGCGCAACATTCTGCTCCTGTCAATGATGGTGTTGCTATGGTAACGGATCATGCGCACAACGCTATACTATAATGTCAAGCTATCAAAGGCATTGTGACGCCAAATACTTCATTACCTTTTAAAGCAGAAGCCTGGATAAGATTTTCCAAGAGCAATTTATTTGCAAAAGCAAAAATAGACGACGTTTTGATGGCTAATGTACGTATGTTTTAAGGCTAGATCAGTTTTAATTTGTTCTAAAAATTACTTTTAGGGCTTAATTTTTCAAATATATTATTTTATAAATAACTAGCTGACCCGTACGGCGTTGCCCGTGGTTGTTAGTATTTTCAGTCTTTTTGACGTAATTGTATTCTTTTTAAGTGTTCGTCGAATACCCGTGCGTATCCTACTGTGGTCATGAAAAAAAGGCTACGCTATTTAAGAAAGCACTGAAAATTGTATTCCTGTAAACTACTATCTAACATGAAAAAGCTTTAAATATATCGTTTTAATTTATAGTTTTTACTAATTTTGACTTTCACTTAATTTTCATTGACAATGTTGCGAGCACCTACGGCCTAAAAGGAAGCTACGTACCAAATTTCATTCCAATTCGTTCTTATAGGGATTTTTAGTAACTTTGACCCTCCCCCCCCAAACCGCCCTAAAATTTCGAATTTCTTTTAACCCTTTCTTAGCGAGGGTTTAAATTAGCTGGGGGTCGTAGAAAAGATATTTGAATCACTTTGTAACATCCGCGTTAATTTAGGATGTAACAAACTGGTTTAAATAGAGTTTGTAATTTTAAATGTATATGCCTAATTAGTATAAGATATTGTTTAGTATTTAAATATACAATTATATATCAAAATAAAGCTACGAATGTGATATTTTAATGGCATTTAGTTTAATTCAGATTGTTTGTTTAGTTTTCAATATATGTTTAATCTCGTGTATGTTTATGGTTATGCATGGTGTCAAATAATGTGTTTGTTATTATTATTATTGATAGCGAAAATATGTTTTGAAAAGTAATAAAAACTTCATAGTTATGATATATTTTATATAAACAATATTTTAAGCAGCATATCTCTAAGTAGGCCTATATAGATATTTAATAACCAACGTTTGAGTTGAATTATAATTCTGTAAGCATTTTTATTTGTGTTTGTTTATAGTTTTTCAATCTAACCTTAAAAAGCTGTTGGTTTTGAAGAGTATTAAAGTGATTATAAATTTGCTAAGTAATGTTGCTATGGTAATACATGTAAACAAACATAAGCTTTTTGTACGAACAGCTGTTTTTGTGAGCTATGGTTTTGAGTTCATACAATAAATGCTGTTCAGTTTCTTCCAAATTTGAAACTTTTTCGGGAAACTTTTCAAACTTTTCTTTACGTATAAAAACCTTCTATCAACTACTACAAACATTTTAAGACCAAAAATAGCCAAATCGGTCAAGCCGTTCTCGAGTTTTAGCGAGACTAACGAACTGCAATTCATTTTTATATATATATAGATGTAGATTAATTATTAGGTATTAATAGGCCACTTAGAGGTAAATTTGTTGGGTCCAAAGAGGTTTGTTCCTAGAGTTCTAACTGAATAATTTTAACATTTTTTGTGTAGAACTATACAAATTAAAAATATAGATTACCAACAAATTCATTTTCTGAAAATAAAAAAAAACAGCTGATTTTTATAACATGACGAGATCATGTTGTTAAACTTAACTTGACACCCGGGTGAAAAAAGACGCGACTTTTAAAAATGGAAAATAACGGGGACTTTTAAGTACTGCCGCCCGACGTTTTTGCAGTTCCCATTATGTATATCTTCTGGAGCTGGCGCCCAGCATCAAAAACCCCTTCATAAAAGGGACCTAACAACAATCATACTAAATATAACCTAAAAATCCGGCTTAATTCAAATATCCAAAATTATAGCATCAAAATTGTTGTTAAATTATTGGAAGCGTATATAATTCATCTAAATAAATACAATAATTATTATAATTTAAATGTGAATTTAAAATAAATCTGTTTTATGGTTATTGTGTTTTTTTTTTCATAAATTTAAAGAGAATGAAGAGAGTAATGTAAGTTATTTCGACTAGAAAACTATA
>JAGFPH010024703.1:0-11227 GCA_018207615.1 Philaenus spumarius
GCGAGCAGTTTTATATATAAATAAGGTATTTATTTAATTATAAGTATTTAAAATTACTTTCTATTCTAGGCCTAACCTAAAATTATTGTAAGTATGTTGCCGTTAAGACAGGTAAAATAAATTAAACATGCATACAACACTTTTAGATTAGGCCTAGACTGATGAACCAACATGTTATGTTTATTGAATGTATTTACAAAGAATGAACATTTAACTGTGTTTACTATCTTAGCTTTGGTGGTTTATAGTTAATTCTACACCTTTATTATAATAACATTAGACGTATGGAAGCAGTAAATATTTGTATAAAAAACAAACTAATAATAAACGGCAATTGAAAGATTAAAATTATGTGTGTATGTTGCCGTTAAGGCTGGTAAAAGAATTGAAGAAAAGGCGTGATGAACTTCGTTCCTGACGGGGTCCCACGACCGCACACATTTACTTTGTTAATAGTTTTATAGAATTTACAAACTACAGGATGTAGCCTACATTGGAACATGAATAATAATTATATTATTCAACTGTCTACACAGAACTATATATTAAATAACAAATAATTTAGGAAACAATTTAAAAAATTTGTAGCTTAAAAAATAATTTTTATTTAAGACCCCATAAGACATTTTAAGGACTTCAGATTTCGTGTTATGGAAAAAATAAGAAAAAATACGCAACAAGTTTAAAGCCATGCTAAAAACTTATAATTTGGTACAAAGGCTCTTTAGCGAATGAAGTAAAAAATGTTGCCCTTCTTACCCCCCTAAGGTGGTTTTATGAAGTGAAAACTTTATAGGCGCACCGCGTCCAAAAGATTTTTGCGGGAGGTGAATCGGACTTTACCGTCAAACTCTATTCCGTTACGCTCTACTATACATTATAGTACACATTTGTAAATAGCAGAGTATATAATTTACTTGGTAATACCTCTGAAATTTACATTGTGCTTCCTCATTTCGTAACTTGTTTTAAAATTGTTTACTTGGTAATCCCCTGAAATGGACATTGCGCTTCCTCATTTCATAAATTGTGTTAAAATAGTTTACTTGGTATACCTCTGAAATGGACATTGTGCTTCCTCATTGTGTAAGTTGTGTTAAAATTGTTTACTTGGTATATCTCTGAATTATACATGATGCATCTTCATTTTGTACCAAAAGTTAAGTTTTTTTTTTATCTTATCACATTTAAAATTGAAACCTAAAAAACTTTAAATAACATTAACAAGATTGCCTATATTCATGACATTTTTCACTTACATCTGCAATCTCACGGCTGCTTTCTTTCTTTTTCGTATTATAGGTTTGGTTATAGTTTTATAGAATTAACAAACTCCAGGATGTAGCCCATACGACCTTGTAAGGGCTTCAGATTTCGTGTTACGGAAAAAATAAGAACGCAACAAGTTCAAAGACATGACAGAAACTTAATTGTTACAAAGGCTTTTTAGCATAAGAATGAAGTAAAAAATGTTACCCTTCCTGCTCCCCAATGGGTTTCTTTAAAATAGTTTTATAGAATTTACAAACTGCAGGATATACATTAGAACGTGCATAATATAGTCAACTATCTAAACCCAGTATCTGTACACATAAGACCCTGTTCTGATATAGTCTACATTAATAATGTATACTTATCAAAGCGGAAGTTAATCTTGTACTTCCCTCTCTCTCTAACACTCTGACGTATGCAATGTTCCGGTCTATACATTGAGTCACGAATTACACACATGTTCTCATGTTCTGTACATTAATTACTGTACTGTACAAATAGTTATACTTCGGAATATCTATCTAGCCCAGGAACTAATTTGTCAAAAGCTGCATTTACTATGTCGCATTCTCTTTCAACATCAGCAAATAGAGGCAATCACCATTAACATAAGTCTATTAATACGTCATAATAATACATGATTAATGTCAAATCACCAGAACTAAATATATATGTAGGAGTAATCTATACTTATAAAAGCCAAATACCATTGACTCATTGACTCCTCATCACAGTTTCTCCAAAACCACGAGGCCTACAAACATGAAATTTGGCACTAATACTCTTTATAGGCTCTAGACGCGCAATAAGAAAGGGTTTCAGAAAATTCGAAATTTTAGGGGGGTTTGGGGGGATCACAGTTGCAAAATCACGATTTCTCTTAAACCATCGAACGGATTGGAATGACATTTGGTATGTAGCTTCCCCTAAGGCCATAGGTGCTCGCTAAGAAAGTTTTTAAAAAAATTCGAAATTTTAGGGGGGTTTGGGGGGGTTAAAGTTACTAAAAAAAAACACCCAACGGATTGGAATGAAATTTATAATGTAACTTCCTCTAGGAACCTAGGTGCACGCTAAGAAATTATTTTTTTAAAAATCGAAATATTAGGGGAGGTTTGGGGGGGGTCAAAGTTACTAAAAATCCCCATAAGAAATACATAGTGTAATACATTTATTGATAAAATATATATTTTGTTAATATACATTTAACTTTGATTTGTCTATCCGTGCAAAGCCGGGTCGGGGCAGCTAGTTCATTGATATAACGGAACCTCAATAATATAATCTACAGACATATACAGGGTTTCCCTAAAAACCGTAGCGGGCTATACTGGATCGGATTGTATTCATTGAAATAAATACAACATTTCAGTTACATTTTTCTAATTCGGCTTAGTTTAGCCGCATTCCGCCATTTTGTTTTTTACAAAAAATCGTTGTAACTCCAGAAATAGCTGAGATAACTGCAGTCGGTGCTGTTACTTTTGTTGCTATTTTTATAAAATTTTAGCATTTGATACGTGTTTTAGCATTATTGAAGCGTATTATCAGTCGCCATTTTGAAATGTTTAAGAGCCACATTTGAATGTTTAATACATTTCAGAGCAATGAATTTTATCTTAATTATTAAAACTATTAACATTCAAAAAAACTATGATTTTAGGCTAATTTTGGTTGTTGTAGACAATTACCAAGAAATTACGATTTTAGTTTTTCGTCGATAACTCGGTTACCTTATTAATTAACCTACAGAAAAGAAATCATAAAAATTTGTGGCTGCCGCCATTTTGAAAATTATAAAAATTAATTCTTTGTGATTTTTACACTTGTAAATCTTAACAGGCAAAATACTTAATCCAAATTTGGACTCAATATCTCAGCTATTTCTGGGGTTACAGTGATTTTTCGTAAAAATAAACAAAATGGCGGATTGCGGCTACACAAAGCCGAATTCGAAAAAATGTTACCGAAGATTTTTATTTATTTCAATGAATACAATACGATCCTGTATTGCCCGCTACGGTTTTTGGGACACCCTTTATATTATTTCCCAAGAGTTTTTTTGTGGCAACGCAATATTATTTCCCTTAATTCGTCATCAAAATGAATGATTCAAACATCATTTTAAAGCTTATGTTCCACTATACTGAAAAAAAAATACAAATAGCTTAAATTAATGTTTCCATTAACAACATTATTTAAAAAAACTTTCATATAAAAGTTCATTTGATTCCTAATGAAAGGCGCCAAGAATTTCGACCACGCCAAGATTGTTTTTTTTTTTTTTTTTTTTTTTTTTTTTTTGTGGCAACGCCATATTATTTCCCTTATTTTGTCATCCAAATTAATATTTTAAACATCATTTTAAAGCTTTTGTTCCCTGCTATTGACGAAAAATATACAAATAGCTTAAAAGTAAAGGTTTTGTTTTAAAAAAATTCATTAAAAACTTTCATTTTTATTATTTGTCAAATGTGTCTTTTTGTGGTAACACCATATCTCACTTAATTTTTAATAAAAATTAATAATTCAAACATCATTTCAAAGCTTTTTTTTCCTACTACTGACAAAAAATAGACAAATAACTTAAATCAATGATTTTATTAACAACATTATTTTAAAAAAACTTTCATATGAAAGTTCATATGATACCTACAGTGACTAGATAGAGACAGTGTGGCCATATGAAAGTGGCCGCCATGTTTTTCCTAAAAGTAATGTCATTGCTCAGAATTATAATGTAAAGATTAGTGTTGTATCTCTTTGAAATTATAAGAGAAATTACCTCTTTGTTTATTTTTATAAAGGGAAAAACAAGCGATTTAATTGTTACAGTTTGATATTTATATTGAAATTAAATAATAAAAACTGTGTTTCTTCTTAAAAAGTGTATTCTGTTTTTTCGTGCAAAAAATTTAACAAATATAATATAAACAAATATAAGAATTTAGGATAAACATGGCTGCCGGCCAATATGAAACAAGACCTCACTTGGCCACACTGTCTATCTAGTCACTGTAATAATACCTAATAAAAATCGCCATCTATTAACAATTTGTTTAACTAGCATAACAGCTGTTAGTCGTATTGTTAGATTAGCTGTTAGCATGACAAATTAGATTAGATGTTGTTTGTTAGTTAGATTGTTTACATTCTATATGCAAGTGTAATCTATCACTCAAATCAACGAAATTAAATCAGCGTAAAGCGTTATAAAACTGTTATTTATAAACCAACGTAAATAAATAACGTAATTAACTGAATTAAATCAACGTAATAAATCAGATAAGTACTCCATCTTGCGAAATATTGGTGGGTCAGCAAGTTATTAGTATTTAACACTGTTTTATATACAAGGGGATTCTATAATGATCAGTGATAATTCAGGAGATGATCATAAGGGTAAAACAGAAATAAAAACTTCCTATAAACATATAGGCGAGGAAATAAAGCACAAAAACAGCCGAAACCTACGATAATTTTAGCAGTAAGACAGATCGAGATGTGGTTTTTTGCATTCGATTCAGGAAGCCGCCAGGAAAGATTGTTACCCCATGCGATTGATGATAAATCAGTATTGAATTGCATGTTTTGAAAATGCTTCCAATTAGCAAGTTACTGTTTAATGTAAAGACATAATTTGACAAAAATAATAAACTTTTTCCAATAACTCGTTTACAAAATGGCGGTAGTTTAAACATTGTCGGGGAATATTGGTTAACACCAATAACCCAATGACTTATATAATCACTCAATATTATTATTTATTATTATTTCTCAATGCCATTTTTTGTCGGTACGCCATAACTTCCTTAATGTATCATCAAATTACATGAATGAGGCATCATTTTAAAAGCTTTCCTTAACCGCTACACCGGAAAAATATTCAAAATACAATTATACGAAAAAATACTAAAAAAATAATAAAGAATCCGAAAGTAACAGTGATGTAAGATCAAGTAAGTTGTAGGGATATTCCTGGCGTTGGCAACACTGATGATAACAATACCCAGCTGTAGAGCTGCCATTTCGCCACTACATTGCTATTTTTAATTAATTGTAAGCGTGGTTATAAACAGCATTGTGAATACACCTATTTGTTGTTGTTTACCTTCTGCAAGTTGGCAAGTTGTTTAAAAATATATAGTAACAATAACAAAATTATTTCTCTTAAACATGGATTTAAATTAATAAAACACTGTTAGTAAGTTAGAATGCGAATACTTCTCACGGGTCAGATAGTTAACATTAATATACAAAATAATAAATAAATATTTATTAAGAAGCATTAATTAAGGGATATTCAATCAAAACTACAAAGCCAGAAACAAGTTAGACAGTCTATGCAACCAGGATGTAACAATCACACGTGAGCTGCATTGAAGTTCTGCCAACAGCAAATAACTAAACGAAGCCTGCGTTGAAAAATTAATGCAAGATATGTCAATGTCCGGGAATGATAAACCAATCAGAAGAATCAAAAGTAAAATCGATCAATCAGAAAAAAGTACGTAAATCGCTCGAAAACCTTTGGTGGCGAATGAGGGAACGGCACTGTAAAAAAAGTGGTTTCTTTGTACAAAACTCCAAACTGAAAATATCTAGGCATTTTCATATAAATCATCATCAACATCATAAAATTGGGAAACCCCGTCGAGAAATCGTTGAAAGGATCCACCAGGGACCATCACTGAAGCGAAAGTGAAAAACATAAAAAGGACAATCTAGTGAAAAAGTGCGTAAGACAGCAGATTATGTAAGTAGGATTAATTTTCATTTATTGTAAGGTAGATCTCGAGGGGTGAATATGAATAATCGAACGAGATCATAAACCAAGGAAATCATTATATAGCATTAAATAAGTCAAGTAATTGTGTCGGTACTATTTTAATAAAACTAACTGCAGGGAGGGTTTGCAAACACCTCATAAGCAAATAAATCAAGCTCATAATAATAACCCACGCTATATAGTAACTAAACAAGATGTTATAGTTTATTAAGGCTTTGTTGAAAAGTTAAACGATTTACAGGGTGATACAAAACTCAGGTCGCCCTTAATAATGTAGAAATTGTTGCACATATCAACTCCGTACTTTCAGAAACCTATTCAATTTTTAAAAAACAATTTTATTTCAAAAAATGTATCCGCCATCTTGAATATAACTATGTTTTTTCAGAGTAAAGTAGTCATGTGATAAGTATTTCGATGAAGAATTTCAAGAGAAACCCAATGGTGATATTTTCATATCCATATCACTAACCGACTAAAATTGGCGGTCAAAAAAACAACGAAGTCGTGTTTTTGGTTTTGCCCCATTTTGCTGTATTATTATTATTGTTTTTTCATATTAATAATTATTAGAGATTTAAGGTTTGAACTACAATATACCAACTAATAAAGATAACCTCTACACAATTTTAATCAATATCGAGGGGGCAATCCAAAGTCTACCTAAATATAGCCAAAACAACACTAGGTGTATTTTAGCTGACAAAACCTTAAGTCACATTAAACGTTCAAATCAAAACAATGTAAAAAATGTAAATAAAACCCAATCTGCATACTCAATATTGAAGAATATAAAAAATAAATTAACCACAAATAATTCTATAGTAACTAAAGCGGACCAAGGAAATTCAGTTGTCATAATGAAAAACACAGACTATATTGATAAGGTACATGCGTTTTGCACCAACAATATCATACAAATCCTCAAAAGTGATCCTACAGAAAAATATCAAATAATCGTCAACGCTAGCTTGAACAAATGTAAACATTTAATCAAACCAAATCTAGCAAAACTATTTAAAAGTCTCAAACCCTCTGCACCAAAACTTAGAGCTTTACCTAAAGTACATAAACAGGATATACCAATACGACCATTAGTCAATTTCATTAATGCACCAACATACAAACTAGCAAAATTCCTATCACGTATAGTTAAGAAAGAAATCAAATTAAAAAACAGCTTTAGTATCAGCAACAACTTAGATCTTATTGACAAAATCAAAAACGTCGAAATAAGACATGGATACACTTTAGTATCCTTCGACATAGCCAACCTGTATACTAACGTACCTATTGGAGAAACAATAAATATTATACAAACTAACCTCAACCAAAATAGCAAACTAACCAAAGATGAAATAACAGAATTGATCAACCTCCTTGAAATATGTCTCGAACAAAACTATTTTACATTTAACAATGAAATATATAAGCAAAATAATGGCTTAGCAAAGGGATCACCATTATCAGGCATAATAGCTGAAATATTTCTTAACCATATAGAAACAGAATATATAATGAACAACAATAACCATTTCCACAAAAATATAATTTACTATCATAGATATGTAGACGATATACTGTGCTTAATGAAAGGATCAAACAGACAAATAAAGTTATTCAACGGATACTTAAATAATATTCACCCATCTTTAACCTTCACAACCGAAATTGAAACCAATAACAGTATTAATTACCTGGACCTTACAATTTCAAAAACTGATAAGAAACATCAATAAAATTTAAGATATACCGCAAACCCACGCAAACTGATCACACTATACATGCTTCATCCAACCACCCACAATCGCATAAAATGGCCGCATATAACAGTTATATCCACAGAGCGCTGAATACTCCTATGGAACCACATGATTTATTAAAAGAAATCAATACAATAAAATACATAGCCCAATCCAATGGCTATGACTCATCCATTGTTGACAAATGTATCTATAAACAGACCAAAAAAACAAACAAAACATTACTAAAACCTGACATAAAAAATAAAAACAAATATATCACAATGCGGTTCTCTCCATTGCTTGATAAACAAACCCGCAATACCTTTAAAAAAACAGGGATACAACATTTCTTACAGGACAGACAACAGTTTAGGTCAATTAATGAGTCAAAAGGATGGGAATCATGATAAATACAGTAATAGCGGGGTATACAAATTAAACTGTATCGAATGTTCACAATACTACATAAGATAAACTGGAAGGACATTTAAAACAAGATTTAAGGAACATCTACCCAAAAGGAACCCCAACACACCCACATCCGCATTTGCCGAATACCTGATTGATAACAACCATACATACAAAAACATAGAAGACCGTATGGAAATACTGCATAAAACGCAGAAAGGAAAAATTATGGATGTACTAGAGGAGTTTGATATCTATAAACACAATAAAAACAACCCAAATAATATATTAAATGATAAACTAAAATTTAATTCTAACGGTATATATGATCTAATAAATCGTATATCTCAAGCTCAGACAACATAACAGAGAAGGGTAGACCTATCTACACAAATCTAGATAAGACCTCAGATTTCATCCAGTCAAGTAGTAGAACCAGCTGGTGTAACATGTGGCTGCTTAAAGACAGTTTTAATTCACATAACGTGTACAAATGTACAAGAATAACTTCTTATTTTTTAGTGTTTTATAGTGTTGATAAATGTTGTTAATGTTAGTGTCTTGTGTTTGTAAAGTGTAGCTTGATAATGCCGTCTGTGTAACGGCGAAACATGTCGCACAAAAAATAAGGATTGTTTGACAAACAAGGTATTTATAACCATTTATATATAATAATTATTCTTTTTGGATTCATTATTAAATAAGCTTTCAAACGATATGTCACACAACGTTGAATATGGTATTATTTGGTTGAACCACTCGAAATCGATTTTGAAAAAATAAAAATGGCTGTAAATCAAACATTTTAAATGGCAAGGTAGGTCATTTGGCATTTTGTTTTAAAAGTCTGTCAAAATGAACAAATGTGTATTTTGATCTACCAAATACTCCTAATTATCGTTGTGTGTCATATGGTTTGAAAGCTAATTTAATCCTGAATCGAAAAAGAATATTTAATCTATACTAATATTATAAAGAGGTCAAATTTTTTTGTTAGTTTGTGTTGTTTGTTTGTATGTAGGGGGTAATTTCTGGAACTAAAGAGCCGATTAAATAATTGTTTTACTAATAAAAAGCTACACTATCACTGAGTAACATAGGGTAGAATTAATTTTGATTTAAGGGTTGAAACAATCCCTAAAACAATAAATAATAATTGTTATGCTTTAATTAAAGCTAGAGAGCTGAAATTTTGTACATTTATTTCTTACAAAATACGTAGAAAAAGTAAAATAGATGTCCATTGTGTCGCGTGCTGTTAAGGGGTCAACATGTAATAAAAACCCCTAAAAAATTCAAATTAATTGTTATATTTTCCTTAAAGTTAGAGGGCTGAAAATGTGTACATTTATTTCTTACGACATATATAGAAAAAGTATCATAGACTTACATTTTGACGTGAGCTGCTAAGGGGTGAAAATGTAGTAATAATCCGTATACAAATTTGTTTATTGTTATACTTTCCGTAAACATAGAGAATACACTCTTAATAAATTAAGGAATTTAAAAATATGAAACCACTATGTATTTTATAATTAAAAATAAATAAGACTTAGTCGAATTTAATAGTAGGCCTTTTTATATAAAATAACCTGTTTGCATTTACTTCGACGCGAGTCACCGCAGGGATTGGTGAGCGAACGAGCAGGGGGCGGAGCCCTCTAGTAATTTTCATTTTTATAATACAGCAAACTGGGGCAATATAGGAAAACATGATTTCGTTGGTTCTTTTTCCGCCATTTTTAATCAGTTAATGATATGGATGTGCAAATTTCACCATTGGGTAACTCTTGAAATTCTACGTGGTAATTATGTCTCACATGACCACCTTCCCATTTAAAAAAAAATTACATTCAAGATGGCGGATCCAAGATGGTGGATAAATTTTTAGAAATTATAATAAATTATTTTTTTATAAATATAACAGATTCCTGAAAGTACGTTGTTGATATGTGCAACAATTTTTAAATCATTAAGGGGCGACCGGACTTTTGTATTACTCTGTATAAGTATTCACTGGACTAAAATGTTTACTGTCAAATAAATATGATAAATCAAAACATAATAGAAGGTACTAGGGTCTCGAGTACATAATACTTTTTGTATTAGTAACTAAGAGATTTGCATTATAAATAAATTCCTTAAATTAATGTAATTTAAGAAATGTTTAAATTAATTCCAGGGAATTTATGTGATTGAATGCCATGTATTTGTTCCAAGTGGGTAATTGAAGTTACGATGCATATTTATTGCAAAGGTTAATGAAATTTTCCAATATACAACTGAACAAATTTAAACTTAATCTTAATACATTAACCTTAAATTGGGAATGTACCTGTCCATACCAACATCTTACAACATTTTAAATAATTGGACCACGCAGCTGACCCGCTGACGTGAGTTGAGCAAATTTCCAAAATTAAGTTCATACGCCTATGTTTTAGGGTTTCAACCAACAATTTGGGAAATAGGTCTATTCACGACGGTGCTGAATAGCTGCAAAATGGTTCGCACGTCATTCCGCATATTGGGGGTATCTTCAACACACAACGCATTGCTTCTACCCCGCGGTAGAATCCACCCTTTGGCTTTGAACTGGGTACTTTTATGGTATTTTACGTTTTGATCGATTTTGGGGGAAGCAAGTAAGCTATAAGGTCGCTTAAAAAAACAAAATGTGCAGAATAACATCCTACATTTATATTTGTAGAAAAAACTCAAAAACAAATTCATCCTCGTAGGAAAATTCTAAAAAAATTGTTACTTCTGGTCAAAAAACGTGCTTCCGATTGTTGGATGTTTTTGCTAACGATCTCGTTTGAGCGACGTAGACAACCAACGTGTGTACCAAATTTGAACCAAATCAGACTTAAAATGCGGCCGCTAGAGTGCGAACACATATACAGGTGTGGCAAAAAGTCCCGGAACAACCCAATATCTTTTTCCAGGTTCCACTTACACAATTGAAACTTTGCAAATTGTTTATGGGTATAAAAAACTACTTTTTTAGAAT
>JAGFPH010024704.1:0-11227 GCA_018207615.1 Philaenus spumarius
GAAAACTGAAAACTTTGTTTACCTTAAACGTTGTCCCGCAACAGCCTTTTTCGGCAACCGTTGCGAACTAACATAACTCCACAACGACAACGCCTACTGCAACGGTTGCAGGATTTGATGAAAACGTAAAACCGTTGCGAAGTGAAACCGTTGCGTTATATAATGCCCATCCCTAACCGAGAAGCACTTTATTTTATTTTCAATTCAAATAAATAAATCATCCATTAATGTATGCATAGCCACAACCGATTGAATTATTATATAATACATATAATTAATTAATTGCCTTAGCAATCTTAAAAAAATCTTAATAAATTGTCAATAGTTGACATCTGTTTCGCCTATTATCAGGCATCATCAGAACTTACAAACACTTTAAACTTTACACTGAATAAAAACATACTTATAAAAACATATATAACAAATAAGTAAAACGTACATTTGGAACACTTAATAAAATTGAATGTCGCATTGTGTGACCATCCTCTTTTGTACTTTTTTTTTAACTGAAGGACTGGTTTTTCAGGTTGGTAAGTTGGTAGCTCTGGGTCAATCTATTGCTATGGGACATCTTATCTATTAAGTCAAATATTAATGAATTCATTTTCAGTATCCAGGTCACTAATTGATTAAAATAAAGTTTCTTACCTTGTTTCCGCCAAGTGACCTCTTTTTTGTTTTGTTATGCGTTTCGGAACTTTTATCCCATCTTTAGACACTCAACCGAGGTCGTCAAATGTTAAAAAGTAATTTAAAAAAACACACATAACACATATAAAGTACGTTTTGGTGTACACCTTCTGGCTACCGGACGGCAACTTTTTAAACTCTTATCGCCGTGTCATATATAAGGTATTAGAGTCGAAATTTAGCTGGTCGTTCAATAATTGATGTTCGCCAATTGCATCTTTTGATTTGAATTACTTATAAATCTCATACTCCTCGACTGCGTTCACATATCTGCCTTTACAACATGTTTTAATTGCTTTAAGGTTATTTTGTAGGCTAGTGTTACTATACTGTACAAATATCTAACACTGATATATGCATACCGCAAAGGGAAAAATATATTGCGAATTTACTTCTACGATTAGCAGTGCTACCGACATTGCATCGATTCAACAGCCGACCGTAAATACACCTCAGGTTTTTAAAGTCAAAAGTTTATTGAATCGTTTCAACACACTGCAGCTCGCATGGCATCAACAGATCAAAGATTATGCTAACACATTCATTATTTTCAGCCTGATTTGATACAGGGTTTGGAAAGGAAGGATAGGCATATTTTATAAAACTACACACTCAATTAGACCTACAGAAGGCTTTCAAGTGTTTGCTAGAAATAATGATTTACGTTTGATCTGACTCGGTCTATTTGCTACAGTTTAATTGGTACTGTTTGGTTTCTGTCATTAGTTGACGTATTTTATCTTGATTGCTTCTCTACATTGGTATGCAGCAACCAATTATTACAATTTAAAATGTACTATCTCATAATGTATTTATTGTTTCGTGTTGGCTTATACAGGTTGATCGATTTGACTAGATTAATACAGGTTCAGTAATGTTGTTACTGTAATCTAATTTTCATAATCAACAATATAAACAGTGTAAAATCATATTACTGAACTATTTTCTCTGATCTGATCTGTTTGTTCTTTACTTTACACATGTTGTAAAAGATAACTTTTTACTTGAATAAAGTTACAATTATTATTTTCCATATTTATGATTGTCAGATTGATTTGCATTTCTGTTTATTAAAAAAAGTTCTGTAAGTTATATATATATACTATTTTGTAGGGGTTTTCAAAAACACCCCTTCCTCTTTTTCACTCCGGGACTGCTCTCGTGTTCTACAAATGCAAGAACGTGTTTGGGGATTGCAAAAGGACATACTGTATTAAATATGCTTAATATATTATAATATACTAGGGGCTCTGACACTGCTCGCTTTGCTCGCCAACCACTGTGGTGGCAATGCAAAACACATAATCCCTAATTTTGTTAATAATTTTTACATGTTTTCAATTTTTTAGTAGGGATTTTTACGGAAATCATGATTGATTCACAGGCACTTGGATCTAAGTTCTTTGGTTAGGTTAGGTTAGACCTGTACATAAGGTGTACATAGATCGAAATAGAGACGCAATATCCCCAACATTTGTCCACAAAATCCCCAATTTTTACATTTTTCCAACAGGAATTTGAAATATTTTCGTAATAAAAAGTAGCTTAAAATATCTGAAAAGTCCTTTAGCCATTCCGGAGATTAGCCTGGTCAAACAAACAGACAGACAGACTGATAGACATACAGACAGGCAGGCATACACCAAATTTTAAATGTGTGTTTAGAGTTTAGTAATATGTGAATAACCATTTGATGTTAGAAAAAAGCTTATTTCTATATTTTTAAATCACAGACAGACACTTCAATTTTATTTATATATTTGTTATAACATGTTATGGAAGTGACGTTATTCTTTTGGTGCACCTCTTTTTTTAATTTAAAAAAGATCTTGTCTAAAAGATTACTTTAAATTATATGTTTCATGTACAAACTTTCTTCGCTGTGATTTGTTTTTAAAAGTTCTCTGGTTAGTGAGATAAACTGCTTAGATTTACTAAACTGACAAAGTTTATTTCAAACAACTTTTATGTACAACAATACTATACGCAATACATGAATCTTAAAGTTTAAATCTTAGAGAAAATTACTAGAGAGATTTCGTAACAGCTTTTGAAAAACCATTTTTGCTAATTATATTTGTTTCACATTTTAAAGTAAATAGCACAACAGATAAAAACATTAAACATCACAAAGATATAGATATTTTTACTAAGTTTAACAAATTTACAAAACTCTTTCAAATTACTTAATAATTAATTAGTTATTTCTAATATTCGAGTTTTTAACTCGAATTTCAGAAAATTCTATAAAATCTGAGATTTTGATGTAAGGCCCAGACCTCTTGCTGTGTTTTCTCGAGGATGTAAGACGTCATTAAGTTAATGAGCTGCCACCCTTAATGGACAAGTAAACCACCCCTTGTCAATTCGCATGTCTTGTTTTCGTCCTTTTTTTAGCTTGAAACCTGACATAGAACATTGTGTTCTCAGCCCAGGACATTCTTTATTTATTGTTATGTGAAATACAGTTTGGCAAATTTATAATAATTCAAATGAATTTTTAAATATCACTGGTAAACATTTGGTAATAATAAAAGTAATTGTAATTTAAAACCATAATTTGAATATAAATATAATAGAGCTTGACCCGTGAGAAATATTATTTCTAAAATAAAAAATAAAAATACAGAACACAATTCTCACAAAAATACGTTTGGTTCTATCATTGACTATATAGTCAATGGTTCTATATTTGAAAGTTACACATAGTCTTAGTTTTTGTACTTTTCGTTCTTTAAATTGTACTGCTGATTGTCATTTGTTTGTAGTATAAGCCTGTTACATAATTTAAGTCAATTCTATATTTTGGTATTGATGTGGCTGCTAATATATACGTTAGATAATAAGTATATGTCCTTATATTTTGTATTATTATAAATTGTTTACGTTGATATGTATTATTACATATATATATGTGTATAGATTTTCTTTGAAATTGTACATAATTTACGATCACATAATAGAATGTATTTTATTTTAGTTCTGCATTTGAATATCGAATTCTAACACTTATTTCCTGTAGTTTAGGCCAAGTTACATATCTTACGTGTAAATTATCATAGAAATTAACCAATCAGTCTTATTACTCTTATTTTTTAGACAGGCTATAGGTTACTTTGTACTATTGTATTGTTATTGTCAACTCTATTGGTTGTTTGTAAACTAAGACCACGCCCTACTCTGTGAGAGGGTATACATTTGTAGCACTAGATGACCCGGCAATGCTTCGCTATTGCATAATTATTTTGGTGAAATAAATGCGACAAATGATCGTGATTTAGTAACTTTGACCGTCAAACCCCCCCTTAAGATTTCTAAATTTTTTAAACCCTTTCTTTAAACCCGTTCGATGGTTTTAGAGAAATTGTGATTTTGTAACTTTGACCCAACCCAAACCCCCCTAAAATTTCGATTTTTTTAAAAACCCTTTCTTAGCGAGCACCTATGGCCCTAGAGGAAGCTACATACCAAATTTCGTTCTAATCCGTTTAGTAGTTTTTGAGAAATCTTGATTTAGTAAATTTGACCCCCCCCCAAACCTCCCTAAAATTTCGAATTTTTTGAAAACCTTTCTTAGTAAGCACCTATGGCCCTAGAAGAAGCTACATACCAAATTTCATTCCAATCCGTTCGGTAGTTTTTGAGAAATCTCGATGAGTGAGTGAGTGAGTGAGTGAGTAAGTGGTATTTCGCTTTTATATATATATAGATAACACCTTAGTCTCCTTAGTTATAATGTAGTTGTAGCTCATTTGTCACTGAAGATGACGACATTGTCGTTGAAACGCGTTTAACAATAAACGTATTTTTTTAGAATTATGTTCTGTATTTTTATTTTTACTTTTAGATATAATTTGAATCTTTAAATATAGAGGATCATTAACATCGAAAAATAATCATTAAGAATCGAAAAATAATCGATTCTATCTAATAATGAGTTTAATAAACGGTATCAGTTAACTGACACAAACTTTCTCCCAACTTACTGTAGTCAAAATAATATTGTTTTCAATCATTTTATTTATTACTTTTTAGAACAAAACAAAAAAATAATATTCTACCTACGTCAATCGTATAAAAAAATTATTGTCCTAGGCGGGATTCGATCGCGCGACCTTTAAATTACTGGCCGTGATCACTACCATGGTGCTACCCCGTGCGGCCGCCGCCGCGATGCTAGATTGACAACATAAACTTGTTTATTTTTAAACATTTCCCCATAATTATAAAACGCCGAAGTTTTGATAAAAGCGGGTGGTGTCATTTTGTTTGGCATCTTAAGCACTATAAATACTGAAAATTTGATCAAAATCGTTAGAGCCGTTTTTGAGAAATTTGCATTTTTGTCGTTTTTTATTGGTTTTTAGGGGTAAATTACCCTTAAAAATTAAAAATTCCAAAAAATGAAAAAAACGCCTGGAGATATTAGGGTTTAGTACCTACATACCAAATTTCATGAAAATCGGACTAATAGTGTCCTCTCTGGTCGTGTATACATACTGACAGACTGACAGACAGACACCACTCTAAAAACACTTTTTTGGGTTCAGGGAGCACCAAAACAAAAAATTCCACTAAAAATATTTTTGGATTCAGGGAGCACCAACACAGATAATTGCACTAAACCATTTTTTGGTTATTCTGGGAGCACCAAAACAGATAATTCTAACTGGAAATACAAATTCGAACATTTTTACGAAAACAATACTTTCTCCATATACTACGTATAGGGTGGAGAAAGTAAAAATGGCGTCTGTTTGAAAATTTCAAACCTAAATTACTCTGAATAGTTAAATAATAACAGTGCTTGTAATTTAGTTCAATTACTTTCCTTGCACGGTGTGTAATATTGCATTCTTAAGCGTACTTGATATTACATTTGCCCTTTCCTGAAGCTTGTTCCTTAGTAACCGTTGTCGTTAGAAAATTATTCCTTTAAAAATGAATTTAAAAACTAGCAAGATGTATGTTAGAAATAAATCTAACATCGTTTAATTGTAAGCCTAGTTTTTATACAGCTTTTCTAGTAATTGCATGTTGATTTATACAGGGTGAGTTTTATGTCCAGGCACTCCTGGATATAATTTAAACGGCCTGAGATATCAATGTGAGACCTTGACATGGTCCTATTATAACATTTCTTTTACTATTTTAGGTGGTTAAAAATTTCGCCCTCCTGTTCTAAAGGGGGGGGGGGGAGTGAAGGGGGGCAACTTAAAAAAGAAATCAAATGGCGCAAACTAGAGGTCTTTATGTTGCCCCCTTCAAAACCTACAGCTATTCCAAAATACGGGCGAAGTACTTCCCAAAGTTATTAAGAAACTTCACCATTGGCTGATGTCGTGCTCCAAAGCAGCTCTTCTCGTAGATAAGTTTGGATTTTCAACAAAGGACTACATAACATCTAATGATTTCTCTTCGTCAATTGACGGTACTGTCTTACGGTCCCTATAATCTCTCACCATTAACACAGTAATTCTTCCAAAC
Organism: Philaenus spumarius; assembly: GCA_018207615.1. NCBI lineage: Eukaryota > Metazoa > Arthropoda > Insecta > Hemiptera > Aphrophoridae > Philaenus > Philaenus spumarius. The sequence continues at coordinate 6,178 of JAGFPH010024704.1, forward strand.
TCAGAACCTTCCATAATATAAATACAATAACTAACACTATTCGCCAGAAGAGTAAACTTGAACTGAAATTGTTGATGACAACCTAAGCTATAAACTTATCAAATGCAAATGATTAAGACACAAGAGAAAGTCCTAAGTAGATTGTTGAAACTGGTAAGATAAGAACACGGGAAATTCCAAAGCATGCTGACTTAACGTAACTAACAACAGAACAAGGAAATAAAATCTTTTAGTATTGTAAATAGTATTTTATTCTGTTAAATGAACCTTTTCATTCTTTCCATGATGTTTGCATTAGATAAGGAGTTGAAAACGTGTTTTTTTAATAACTTACTTCACTCGTATTAATAAGTACTTCACTCGTATTTTTGAATGGCTGTAGATATTGATAGGGGCAACATAGAGACCTCTAGTTTGCGCCATTTGATTTCTTTATGTATGCCCTTTAAAATGAGGGGTCACATTAAAGGGGTTTACATTTGAACATTTTAAGTTTCCCTCTTTCGAATAGAGGGTGAAATGTTTAACCACCTAAAAAAGTCAAAGAAATGTTATAATACTTCCACGTCAAGGTATCACATTGATATCTCAGGCCGTTTAAATTATATCCAGGTGTCCCTGGAATTAAAACTCACCCTGTATAATCCATGAATTTTAGCTGGAGAGAAAACTATTCGATCGATTTCGAACAAATTTGCACCAAACATGTCAATTAGGCCTGTATAGATGCACGAAAAAGTTTTTGAAATTTTTTTGGGAAAAAACCCCCTTTTGGCCAAAAAGACCCCCAAAAGTCAGTTATTATTATTAGTTAAACGAGAATTTTTAGAAAGATGCGGTTTTTTGCAAATGATATGGTACATTAAGCCGAATTTTATCAAAATCGTAAGAGCCGTTTTTTTATAAAAAAATTAGGCCAGTATAGATGCACGAAAAGTGTTTTTAAAATTAAAAAAAACCCATTTTTTGCCAAACTAAACTAATAAATAACTAAAAAAAATCTGTTATTGTTTTTAAAAAAAATTTAAAAACATTTTTTCGTGCATCTATACAGGCCTAATTGACATGTTTGGTGCAAATTTGTTCGAAATCGATCGAATACTTTAAGTTATAGCTTTGTATACATACATACAGACAGACATACAGACAGCCATTTGTAAAAACCACTTTTTGGGGCTCAGAGTGTCCCAAAACGAATATTTCCACAAAAATTTCAACATCAATTTTTTTGCGACCACTATAATACTTTCTCTATAATATAGTATAGTGCGAAAGTAAAAACTGTAATTTAAACCAAGCAAAATATTTCAAAGTTTTAGTCGTAGAATTCTGCACCATAAACGCTGAACAATCGCAATGTTGTAAGTATTGCAGTAATTGTATTGTGACGTTACCTTTATTTTCATAATCGTCATCTGTGCGTAGTCACAGTCAAGAGAAGACGTTATTAATGGCGACTAAAAACCCTTCGGCCTTTTCCTGGCTAATGGCACGTATTAATTACCTCTTGGCACGAGCAATTTTATTGATTTTATCCCTGAGAAGAATAAATACAAAGGTTCGAATTACTTATATATGGTGTATATTGTAGTTCATGAATTATATAACAAGAAACCACAATAATTGAGAAAATATATATTTTTTAAGAATGGTTTGCAGTTCAATGTAGTAGTTTAAAAATCCGACAATTTTAAATAAAATAATTTTGAATTACAACAAACGTTTTATATACTAAGTTAAAATAATTTGATAGACTAATTTAAGTTGATTTTTTTTATTTTAAAAAAATATTTATACAAATAAACTATTATTATTGTGAAAATAGGTAGAGTCTACTAAACAAAGAAAACTGTATTAAGTTATCCAAAACTTGGTATTATACTACTAAACAACACAGAGCTTTACAACATACATAGTGCTTATAGCTGTGTGGGAAGCTCTGTTAATATCTTGATTTTACTTAAGATTTAGTTGTACTAGTAAATCTACGGCTCAAATTATTTGGAGAGGAAGAAAATAAGCCAAGCAGTTTCTATGGAGAAATAATCGGTTTATAAATAGTCTAATAAAATATAAATTATGGAATGCATTTATTTAGATGTACATCCTTATATATAATATGTGAAGCAGTTTTCTGTGAACACAACTCCTGCCATACTTCTGGACCAAATTTAATGTTTGAGTTGTCAAAAAATTCGTCTCATTTCGAATTTTTGCAATAAGGTTTTAGATGTCAAAAACTCTTATCCTTAATGGCGTGAGCTAATCTCAAAGGTCGGGGTTTTCCCACAAGATTAACATGGAACGAATTTAAAAACCATTTCTATACAAAACAGCTGTTTATAATAAGAAACAAACTAATCCAGCTGCTTTCGTGGATGTAAATAATGATGTTTATAGTATTCAGGAGGTTATAAAAACTTTTATATACAAAACAGCTGTTTATAATAGGAAACAAACTACTCCAGCTGATTTTGTGCAAGAAAAAATAATGTTTTTTTAAATAACCAATAATACAGTTGATTCGGATGTCCAGCTTATAGTGCAAACTAATATTTTAAGTTAGGCCTATACTGAACAAACACTTGCTTCAACACACACAAACCAATAAAAACTAGCGTTAAGAAATTTAAAAATAAGAAAAAACTATGTTATATCCTAATTAAAAATAAATAAGACATATAGTAGACCTATTTATTGATAATATACGGTAATTGATAGTGAGTAACTTTTTGGTTAGGTTTTTGATTTAAGTGTAGACCTGAGACTTACTGGTTCTTTTAACCTTTATTATAACTGTTGTTATAAAATATATGAAATAATTTGATTTGAACATTTAACATGATTTACCATCTTAGTTTTGAGGTTATTATTCATCCTACACCTTTATTATAAATAAAACTTAACATATGTTTTTAGAAAGTTCCGTCGGGGGTTGGCGTGCGGAGCGCGCAGGTGTCTCCCTAGTTATATGTTATTGAGCGTTTACAGTTAAGAAACGCGAATGACAAAAATTAAATTAGAATGAGTTAAGACAACTATATAATATGCGTTAAGAAATATCAAATTTAGGAAAAGTAATTACAAATAAAAGTTAGCTTTATTTTATCACCAAACAAATATTATTTCTCACTAAAATCTATAAAACATAATATTGAACGTTTATCAAAACAGTTATCGTTTCTTTCAGTACTTCGTACACATAGTTTAAATACCTCAAACCTAAATTATATTGTCAGATGTTTTTACTTTGTAGTTTTATAATTTTGTTACTGTACCCCCAAAACCACAGGTTTCACATTCCACAATTAAACCTATTTAATACAATGTCGATTTACTACTATCATTACAGTTATAATAGACATTTTAACAAGACATGCACTGAAAAATACAGATGTTCAGGCCAGCCGAATGTGATTGTTGTAAAATACAGTATTTCAAAAACACCGAAACGTTATAGTCCAAGAGCCCGCGACTATCAAAAGATGTTTTCTCAGAAATCAGACAGTTTCGATAGTTCTTACACCTTGTCAGACACATTAACCTTTGGCGCTCCATAGGGGAACTCAGTCCGACATCACTAATTTGCCGTTGCGCTCCACTGTCGGACTCATTCCGACACAAGTTTTAATATGATTTCTATGTTCTAAACAAGTTTAGAATCTGTGGTTTTCGGTCTAATAAATATATTTGACATAATTATTTAAACATATTTACTGTAAAAGGTATTTTCCAAGCCCTAATCATTGTTATTACTACTTTTAAATTCATAAAAAAAACATTTTTTTTACTTGTTTGGCCTAATAATATTCAAAGTAGGCCTACTCAATAAAAAATGTTGTTAAACCTCAAGACTATTTTTTTTTATTATTTATAATAGTCACATTTAGTGTAATAAAGTGTTTAAAAGCTCTAAACTCTATTATTCTTATTTTTAATTTCATTAAAAACAAAATAATAGATTTATTTTTCTGACCGATTATATTAAAAATAGGCCTACTCAATAAAACATTTTTGTTAAACCTCAAGACTATTTTTTTAATTATTTATAATAGTCACATATAGTGTAATAAAGTATTTTAAAAGCTCTAAGCTCTATTATTCTTATTTTTAATTTCATTACAAAAGAAAATCGATTGATTTTTCCGACCGATTATATTAAAAATAGGCCTACTCAATGAAACATTTTTTATTAAATTTTTAAAAAATTGGCCTTATTCTCTGGTTTATTAAGAACAAAAGGATACATAATAAGTTATGTTTTCTATTTATAGTAATTTTTTGGCGAATTTACAAAAATACTTCTTAAAACAGTAATATTTTAATTGGATCCGTTCTATTGCGATCTTTCACTGCGCATCATCAACTCAAACTGCGGACTACAAACTCATCAAGATGTTTCAGCAGACTTAAATCTTCATAATATCCAGAAAAACACCAAACAATTACAAAATTTTATTGCCACCTTCGCTCAATTCATTAATCCCTTCAGTTCAGAAGTGCCAAAAGACCAACTAATTAATATTTCATCTGGAAAATCTGCATCACCATAGGCATTCCTTCTATATATTGAAACAAATGGAGATTCTCATCGTAAATCATTCATTTCTGAATATCTATCAGATATTAAATTTGAAAACCTTATAAAGAAAATATCAATCGATAATTTTTCCAAAGGTTACGAAAAAAAGAAGAAAGTTCGAGTAGGTGGTAAATTCAAAGAGATTTATTTGGACGTATGCTGGGAATTTCGATGGATTACAAAGTGGAATGGAAGATGGATTTTATCTTACCCAATTACCTCAGTGCCATTGTCGATGTGCCATTTGGAAGGCACTATTTGCAAGACCGATAATTCTGCTTTGATTAAATGCTTAGAGAAAGAGGTCCAGCATGAGCAACCGCGTCATATTGATGTTTTAATAATTGATGGGTTTTTCCTACTGCATACAATGAAAAATGTTTCGAAAAAATTTGGAAGTATTTTCAAAAAAATGTTGCAAATGATTACTCAATTGCAAGTGTTGAGAATTGATGTGATCTTCGATCA
>JAGFPH010024705.1:0-11227 GCA_018207615.1 Philaenus spumarius
GAAAACTGAAAACTTTGTTTACCTTAAACGTTGTCCCGCAACAGCCTTTTTCGGCAACCGTTGCGAACTAACATAACTCCACAACGACAACGCCTACTGCAACGGTTGCAGGATTTGATGAAAACGTAAAACCGTTGCGAAGTGAAACCGTTGCGTTATATAATGCCCATCCCTAACCGAGAAGCACTTTATTTTATTTTCAATTCAAATAAATAAATCATCCATTAATGTATGCATAGCCACAACCGATTGAATTATTATATAATACATATAATTAATTAATTGCCTTAGCAATCTTAAAAAAATCTTAATAAATTGTCAATAGTTGACATCTGTTTCGCCTATTATCAGGCATCATCAGAACTTACAAACACTTTAAACTTTACACTGAATAAAAACATACTTATAAAAACATATATAACAAATAAGTAAAACGTACATTTGGAACACTTAATAAAATTGAATGTCGCATTGTGTGACCATCCTCTTTTGTACTTTTTTTTTAACTGAAGGACTGGTTTTTCAGGTTGGTAAGTTGGTAGCTCTGGGTCAATCTATTGCTATGGGACATCTTATCTATTAAGTCAAATATTAATGAATTCATTTTCAGTATCCAGGTCACTAATTGATTAAAATAAAGTTTCTTACCTTGTTTCCGCCAAGTGACCTCTTTTTTGTTTTGTTATGCGTTTCGGAACTTTTATCCCATCTTTAGACACTCAACCGAGGTCGTCAAATGTTAAAAAGTAATTTAAAAAAACACACATAACACATATAAAGTACGTTTTGGTGTACACCTTCTGGCTACCGGACGGCAACTTTTTAAACTCTTATCGCCGTGTCATATATAAGGTATTAGAGTCGAAATTTAGCTGGTCGTTCAATAATTGATGTTCGCCAATTGCATCTTTTGATTTGAATTACTTATAAATCTCATACTCCTCGACTGCGTTCACATATCTGCCTTTACAACATGTTTTAATTGCTTTAAGGTTATTTTGTAGGCTAGTGTTACTATACTGTACAAATATCTAACACTGATATATGCATACCGCAAAGGGAAAAATATATTGCGAATTTACTTCTACGATTAGCAGTGCTACCGACATTGCATCGATTCAACAGCCGACCGTAAATACACCTCAGGTTTTTAAAGTCAAAAGTTTATTGAATCGTTTCAACACACTGCAGCTCGCATGGCATCAACAGATCAAAGATTATGCTAACACATTCATTATTTTCAGCCTGATTTGATACAGGGTTTGGAAAGGAAGGATAGGCATATTTTATAAAACTACACACTCAATTAGACCTACAGAAGGCTTTCAAGTGTTTGCTAGAAATAATGATTTACGTTTGATCTGACTCGGTCTATTTGCTACAGTTTAATTGGTACTGTTTGGTTTCTGTCATTAGTTGACGTATTTTATCTTGATTGCTTCTCTACATTGGTATGCAGCAACCAATTATTACAATTTAAAATGTACTATCTCATAATGTATTTATTGTTTCGTGTTGGCTTATACAGGTTGATCGATTTGACTAGATTAATACAGGTTCAGTAATGTTGTTACTGTAATCTAATTTTCATAATCAACAATATAAACAGTGTAAAATCATATTACTGAACTATTTTCTCTGATCTGATCTGTTTGTTCTTTACTTTACACATGTTGTAAAAGATAACTTTTTACTTGAATAAAGTTACAATTATTATTTTCCATATTTATGATTGTCAGATTGATTTGCATTTCTGTTTATTAAAAAAAGTTCTGTAAGTTATATATATATACTATTTTGTAGGGGTTTTCAAAAACACCCCTTCCTCTTTTTCACTCCGGGACTGCTCTCGTGTTCTACAAATGCAAGAACGTGTTTGGGGATTGCAAAAGGACATACTGTATTAAATATGCTTAATATATTATAATATACTAGGGGCTCTGACACTGCTCGCTTTGCTCGCCAACCACTGTGGTGGCAATGCAAAACACATAATCCCTAATTTTGTTAATAATTTTTACATGTTTTCAATTTTTTAGTAGGGATTTTTACGGAAATCATGATTGATTCACAGGCACTTGGATCTAAGTTCTTTGGTTAGGTTAGGTTAGACCTGTACATAAGGTGTACATAGATCGAAATAGAGACGCAATATCCCCAACATTTGTCCACAAAATCCCCAATTTTTACATTTTTCCAACAGGAATTTGAAATATTTTCGTAATAAAAAGTAGCTTAAAATATCTGAAAAGTCCTTTAGCCATTCCGGAGATTAGCCTGGTCAAACAAACAGACAGACAGACTGATAGACATACAGACAGGCAGGCATACACCAAATTTTAAATGTGTGTTTAGAGTTTAGTAATATGTGAATAACCATTTGATGTTAGAAAAAAGCTTATTTCTATATTTTTAAATCACAGACAGACACTTCAATTTTATTTATATATTTGTTATAACATGTTATGGAAGTGACGTTATTCTTTTGGTGCACCTCTTTTTTTAATTTAAAAAAGATCTTGTCTAAAAGATTACTTTAAATTATATGTTTCATGTACAAACTTTCTTCGCTGTGATTTGTTTTTAAAAGTTCTCTGGTTAGTGAGATAAACTGCTTAGATTTACTAAACTGACAAAGTTTATTTCAAACAACTTTTATGTACAACAATACTATACGCAATACATGAATCTTAAAGTTTAAATCTTAGAGAAAATTACTAGAGAGATTTCGTAACAGCTTTTGAAAAACCATTTTTGCTAATTATATTTGTTTCACATTTTAAAGTAAATAGCACAACAGATAAAAACATTAAACATCACAAAGATATAGATATTTTTACTAAGTTTAACAAATTTACAAAACTCTTTCAAATTACTTAATAATTAATTAGTTATTTCTAATATTCGAGTTTTTAACTCGAATTTCAGAAAATTCTATAAAATCTGAGATTTTGATGTAAGGCCCAGACCTCTTGCTGTGTTTTCTCGAGGATGTAAGACGTCATTAAGTTAATGAGCTGCCACCCTTAATGGACAAGTAAACCACCCCTTGTCAATTCGCATGTCTTGTTTTCGTCCTTTTTTTAGCTTGAAACCTGACATAGAACATTGTGTTCTCAGCCCAGGACATTCTTTATTTATTGTTATGTGAAATACAGTTTGGCAAATTTATAATAATTCAAATGAATTTTTAAATATCACTGGTAAACATTTGGTAATAATAAAAGTAATTGTAATTTAAAACCATAATTTGAATATAAATATAATAGAGCTTGACCCGTGAGAAATATTATTTCTAAAATAAAAAATAAAAATACAGAACACAATTCTCACAAAAATACGTTTGGTTCTATCATTGACTATATAGTCAATGGTTCTATATTTGAAAGTTACACATAGTCTTAGTTTTTGTACTTTTCGTTCTTTAAATTGTACTGCTGATTGTCATTTGTTTGTAGTATAAGCCTGTTACATAATTTAAGTCAATTCTATATTTTGGTATTGATGTGGCTGCTAATATATACGTTAGATAATAAGTATATGTCCTTATATTTTGTATTATTATAAATTGTTTACGTTGATATGTATTATTACATATATATATGTGTATAGATTTTCTTTGAAATTGTACATAATTTACGATCACATAATAGAATGTATTTTATTTTAGTTCTGCATTTGAATATCGAATTCTAACACTTATTTCCTGTAGTTTAGGCCAAGTTACATATCTTACGTGTAAATTATCATAGAAATTAACCAATCAGTCTTATTACTCTTATTTTTTAGACAGGCTATAGGTTACTTTGTACTATTGTATTGTTATTGTCAACTCTATTGGTTGTTTGTAAACTAAGACCACGCCCTACTCTGTGAGAGGGTATACATTTGTAGCACTAGATGACCCGGCAATGCTTCGCTATTGCATAATTATTTTGGTGAAATAAATGCGACAAATGATCGTGATTTAGTAACTTTGACCGTCAAACCCCCCCTTAAGATTTCTAAATTTTTTAAACCCTTTCTTTAAACCCGTTCGATGGTTTTAGAGAAATTGTGATTTTGTAACTTTGACCCAACCCAAACCCCCCTAAAATTTCGATTTTTTTAAAAACCCTTTCTTAGCGAGCACCTATGGCCCTAGAGGAAGCTACATACCAAATTTCGTTCTAATCCGTTTAGTAGTTTTTGAGAAATCTTGATTTAGTAAATTTGACCCCCCCCCAAACCTCCCTAAAATTTCGAATTTTTTGAAAACCTTTCTTAGTAAGCACCTATGGCCCTAGAAGAAGCTACATACCAAATTTCATTCCAATCCGTTCGGTAGTTTTTGAGAAATCTCGATGAGTGAGTGAGTGAGTGAGTGAGTAAGTGGTATTTCGCTTTTATATATATATAGATAACACCTTAGTCTCCTTAGTTATAATGTAGTTGTAGCTCATTTGTCACTGAAGATGACGACATTGTCGTTGAAACGCGTTTAACAATAAACGTATTTTTTTAGAATTATGTTCTGTATTTTTATTTTTACTTTTAGATATAATTTGAATCTTTAAATATAGAGGATCATTAACATCGAAAAATAATCATTAAGAATCGAAAAATAATCGATTCTATCTAATAATGAGTTTAATAAACGGTATCAGTTAACTGACACAAACTTTCTCCCAACTTACTGTAGTCAAAATAATATTGTTTTCAATCATTTTATTTATTACTTTTTAGAACAAAACAAAAAAATAATATTCTACCTACGTCAATCGTATAAAAAAATTATTGTCCTAGGCGGGATTCGATCGCGCGACCTTTAAATTACTGGCCGTGATCACTACCATGGTGCTACCCCGTGCGGCCGCCGCCGCGATGCTAGATTGACAACATAAACTTGTTTATTTTTAAACATTTCCCCATAATTATAAAACGCCGAAGTTTTGATAAAAGCGGGTGGTGTCATTTTGTTTGGCATCTTAAGCACTATAAATACTGAAAATTTGATCAAAATCGTTAGAGCCGTTTTTGAGAAATTTGCATTTTTGTCGTTTTTTATTGGTTTTTAGGGGTAAATTACCCTTAAAAATTAAAAATTCCAAAAAATGAAAAAAACGCCTGGAGATATTAGGGTTTAGTACCTACATACCAAATTTCATGAAAATCGGACTAATAGTGTCCTCTCTGGTCGTGTATACATACTGACAGACTGACAGACAGACACCACTCTAAAAACACTTTTTTGGGTTCAGGGAGCACCAAAACAAAAAATTCCACTAAAAATATTTTTGGATTCAGGGAGCACCAACACAGATAATTGCACTAAACCATTTTTTGGTTATTCTGGGAGCACCAAAACAGATAATTCTAACTGGAAATACAAATTCGAACATTTTTACGAAAACAATACTTTCTCCATATACTACGTATAGGGTGGAGAAAGTAAAAATGGCGTCTGTTTGAAAATTTCAAACCTAAATTACTCTGAATAGTTAAATAATAACAGTGCTTGTAATTTAGTTCAATTACTTTCCTTGCACGGTGTGTAATATTGCATTCTTAAGCGTACTTGATATTACATTTGCCCTTTCCTGAAGCTTGTTCCTTAGTAACCGTTGTCGTTAGAAAATTATTCCTTTAAAAATGAATTTAAAAACTAGCAAGATGTATGTTAGAAATAAATCTAACATCGTTTAATTGTAAGCCTAGTTTTTATACAGCTTTTCTAGTAATTGCATGTTGATTTATACAGGGTGAGTTTTATGTCCAGGCACTCCTGGATATAATTTAAACGGCCTGAGATATCAATGTGAGACCTTGACATGGTCCTATTATAACATTTCTTTTACTATTTTAGGTGGTTAAAAATTTCGCCCTCCTGTTCTAAAGGGGGGGGGGGGAGTGAAGGGGGGCAACTTAAAAAAGAAATCAAATGGCGCAAACTAGAGGTCTTTATGTTGCCCCCTTCAAAACCTACAGCTATTCCAAAATACGGGCGAAGTACTTCCCAAAGTTATTAAGAAACTTCACCATTGGCTGATGTCGTGCTCCAAAGCAGCTCTTCTCGTAGATAAGTTTGGATTTTCAACAAAGGACTACATAACATCTAATGATTTCTCTTCGTCAATTGACGGTACTGTCTTACGGTCCCTATAATCTCTCACCATTAACACAGTAATTCTTCCAAACTCAGAACCTTCCATAATATAAATACAATAACTAACACTATTCGCCAGAAGAGTAAACTTGAACTGAAATTGTTGATGACAACCTAAGCTATAAACTTATCAAATGCAAATGATTAAGACACAAGAGAAAGTCCTAAGTAGATTGTTGAAACTGGTAAGATAAGAACACGGGAAATTCCAAAGCATGCTGACTTAACGTAACTAACAACAGAACAAGGAAATAAAATCTTTTAGTATTGTAAATAGTATTTTATTCTGTTAAATGAACCTTTTCATTCTTTCCATGATGTTTGCATTAGATAAGGAGTTGAAAACGTGTTTTTTTAATAACTTACTTCACTCGTATTAATAAGTACTTCACTCGTATTTTTGAATGGCTGTAGATATTGATAGGGGCAACATAGAGACCTCTAGTTTGCGCCATTTGATTTCTTTATGTATGCCCTTTAAAATGAGGGGTCACATTAAAGGGGTTTACATTTGAACATTTTAAGTTTCCCTCTTTCGAATAGAGGGTGAAATGTTTAACCACCTAAAAAAGTCAAAGAAATGTTATAATACTTCCACGTCAAGGTATCACATTGATATCTCAGGCCGTTTAAATTATATCCAGGTGTCCCTGGAATTAAAACTCACCCTGTATAATCCATGAATTTTAGCTGGAGAGAAAACTATTCGATCGATTTCGAACAAATTTGCACCAAACATGTCAATTAGGCCTGTATAGATGCACGAAAAAGTTTTTGAAATTTTTTTGGGAAAAAACCCCCTTTTGGCCAAAAAGACCCCCAAAAGTCAGTTATTATTATTAGTTAAACGAGAATTTTTAGAAAGATGCGGTTTTTTGCAAATGATATGGTACATTAAGCCGAATTTTATCAAAATCGTAAGAGCCGTTTTTTTATAAAAAAATTAGGCCAGTATAGATGCACGAAAAGTGTTTTTAAAATTAAAAAAAACCCATTTTTTGCCAAACTAAACTAATAAATAACTAAAAAAAATCTGTTATTGTTTTTAAAAAAAATTTAAAAACATTTTTTCGTGCATCTATACAGGCCTAATTGACATGTTTGGTGCAAATTTGTTCGAAATCGATCGAATACTTTAAGTTATAGCTTTGTATACATACATACAGACAGACATACAGACAGCCATTTGTAAAAACCACTTTTTGGGGCTCAGAGTGTCCCAAAACGAATATTTCCACAAAAATTTCAACATCAATTTTTTTGCGACCACTATAATACTTTCTCTATAATATAGTATAGTGCGAAAGTAAAAACTGTAATTTAAACCAAGCAAAATATTTCAAAGTTTTAGTCGTAGAATTCTGCACCATAAACGCTGAACAATCGCAATGTTGTAAGTATTGCAGTAATTGTATTGTGACGTTACCTTTATTTTCATAATCGTCATCTGTGCGTAGTCACAGTCAAGAGAAGACGTTATTAATGGCGACTAAAAACCCTTCGGCCTTTTCCTGGCTAATGGCACGTATTAATTACCTCTTGGCACGAGCAATTTTATTGATTTTATCCCTGAGAAGAATAAATACAAAGGTTCGAATTACTTATATATGGTGTATATTGTAGTTCATGAATTATATAACAAGAAACCACAATAATTGAGAAAATATATATTTTTTAAGAATGGTTTGCAGTTCAATGTAGTAGTTTAAAAATCCGACAATTTTAAATAAAATAATTTTGAATTACAACAAACGTTTTATATACTAAGTTAAAATAATTTGATAGACTAATTTAAGTTGATTTTTTTTATTTTAAAAAAATATTTATACAAATAAACTATTATTATTGTGAAAATAGGTAGAGTCTACTAAACAAAGAAAACTGTATTAAGTTATCCAAAACTTGGTATTATACTACTAAACAACACAGAGCTTTACAACATACATAGTGCTTATAGCTGTGTGGGAAGCTCTGTTAATATCTTGATTTTACTTAAGATTTAGTTGTACTAGTAAATCTACGGCTCAAATTATTTGGAGAGGAAGAAAATAAGCCAAGCAGTTTCTATGGAGAAATAATCGGTTTATAAATAGTCTAATAAAATATAAATTATGGAATGCATTTATTTAGATGTACATCCTTATATATAATATGTGAAGCAGTTTTCTGTGAACACAACTCCTGCCATACTTCTGGACCAAATTTAATGTTTGAGTTGTCAAAAAATTCGTCTCATTTCGAATTTTTGCAATAAGGTTTTAGATGTCAAAAACTCTTATCCTTAATGGCGTGAGCTAATCTCAAAGGTCGGGGTTTTCCCACAAGATTAACATGGAACGAATTTAAAAACCATTTCTATACAAAACAGCTGTTTATAATAAGAAACAAACTAATCCAGCTGCTTTCGTGGATGTAAATAATGATGTTTATAGTATTCAGGAGGTTATAAAAACTTTTATATACAAAACAGCTGTTTATAATAGGAAACAAACTACTCCAGCTGATTTTGTGCAAGAAAAAATAATGTTTTTTTAAATAACCAATAATACAGTTGATTCGGATGTCCAGCTTATAGTGCAAACTAATATTTTAAGTTAGGCCTATACTGAACAAACACTTGCTTCAACACACACAAACCAATAAAAACTAGCGTTAAGAAATTTAAAAATAAGAAAAAACTATGTTATATCCTAATTAAAAATAAATAAGACATATAGTAGACCTATTTATTGATAATATACGGTAATTGATAGTGAGTAACTTTTTGGTTAGGTTTTTGATTTAAGTGTAGACCTGAGACTTACTGGTTCTTTTAACCTTTATTATAACTGTTGTTATAAAATATATGAAATAATTTGATTTGAACATTTAACATGATTTACCATCTTAGTTTTGAGGTTATTATTCATCCTACACCTTTATTATAAATAAAACTTAACATATGTTTTTAGAAAGTTCCGTCGGGGGTTGGCGTGCGGAGCGCGCAGGTGTCTCCCTAGTTATATGTTATTGAGCGTTTACAGTTAAGAAACGCGAATGACAAAAATTAAATTAGAATGAGTTAAGACAACTATATAATATGCGTTAAGAAATATCAAATTTAGGAAAAGTAATTACAAATAAAAGTTAGCTTTATTTTATCACCAAACAAATATTATTTCTCACTAAAATCTATAAAACATAATATTGAACGTTTATCAAAACAGTTATCGTTTCTTTCAGTACTTCGTACACATAGTTTAAATACCTCAAACCTAAATTATATTGTCAGATGTTTTTACTTTGTAGTTTTATAATTTTGTTACTGTACCCCCAAAACCACAGGTTTCACATTCCACAATTAAACCTATTTAATACAATGTCGATTTACTACTATCATTACAGTTATAATAGACATTTTAACAAGACATGCACTGAAAAATACAGATGTTCAGGCCAGCCGAATGTGATTGTTGTAAAATACAGTATTTCAAAAACACCGAAACGTTATAGTCCAAGAGCCCGCGACTATCAAAAGATGTTTTCTCAGAAATCAGACAGTTTCGATAGTTCTTACACCTTGTCAGACACATTAACCTTTGGCGCTCCATAGGGGAACTCAGTCCGACATCACTAATTTGCCGTTGCGCTCCACTGTCGGACTCATTCCGACACAAGTTTTAATATGATTTCTATGTTCTAAACAAGTTTAGAATCTGTGGTTTTCGGTCTAATAAATATATTTGACATAATTATTTAAACATATTTACTGTAAAAGGTATTTTCCAAGCCCTAATCATTGTTATTACTACTTTTAAATTCATAAAAAAAACATTTTTTTTACTTGTTTGGCCTAATAATATTCAAAGTAGGCCTACTCAATAAAAAATGTTGTTAAACCTCAAGACTATTTTTTTTTATTATTTATAATAGTCACATTTAGTGTAATAAAGTGTTTAAAAGCTCTAAACTCTATTATTCTTATTTTTAATTTCATTAAAAACAAAATAATAGATTTATTTTTCTGACCGATTATATTAAAAATAGGCCTACTCAATAAAACATTTTTGTTAAACCTCAAGACTATTTTTTTAATTATTTATAATAGTCACATATAGTGTAATAAAGTATTTTAAAAGCTCTAAGCTCTATTATTCTTATTTTTAATTTCATTACAAAAGAAAATCGATTGATTTTTCCGACCGATTATATTAAAAATAGGCCTACTCAATGAAACATTTTTTATTAAATTTTTAAAAAATTGGCCTTATTCTCTGGTTTATTAAGAACAAAAGGATACATAATAAGTTATGTTTTCTATTTATAGTAATTTTTTGGCGAATTTACAAAAATACTTCTTAAAACAGTAATATTTTAATTGGATCCGTTCTATTGCGATCTTTCACTGCGCATCATCAACTCAAACTGCGGACTACAAACTCATCAAGATGTTTCAGCAGACTTAAATCTTCATAATATCCAGAAAAACACCAAACAATTACAAAATTTTATTGCCACCTTCGCTCAATTCATTAATCCCTTCAGTTCAGAAGTGCCAAAAGACCAACTAATTAATATTTCATCTGGAAAATCTGCATCACCATAGGCATTCCTTCTATATATTGAAACAAATGGAGATTCTCATCGTAAATCATTCATTTCTGAATATCTATCAGATATTAAATTTGAAAACCTTATAAAGAAAATATCAATCGATAATTTTTCCAAAGGTTACGAAAAAAAGAAGAAAGTTCGAGTAGGTGGTAAATTCAAAGAGATTTATTTGGACGTATGCTGGGAATTTCGATGGATTACAAAGTGGAATGGAAGATGGATTTTATCTTACCCAATTACCTCAGTGCCATTGTCGATGTGCCATTTGGAAGGCACTATTTGCAAGACCGATAATTCTGCTTTGATTAAATGCTTAGAGAAAGAGGTCCAGCATGAGCAACCGCGTCATATTGATGTTTTAATAATTGATGGGTTTTTCCTACTGCATACAATGAAAAATGTTTCGAAAAAATTTGGAAGTATTTTCAAAAAAATGTTGCAAATGATTACTCAATTGCAAGTGTTGAGAATTGATGTGATCTTCGATCA
>JAGFPH010024708.1:0-11226 GCA_018207615.1 Philaenus spumarius
AAACTACCGAACGGATTTGAATGAAATTTGGTATGTAGCTTCCTCTAGGGCCATAGGTGCTCACTAAGAAAGGGTTTGAAAAAATTCGAAATTTTAGGGGGAGTTGGGAGTTCAGTAACGAAAGGAAAACGTTAAACTTTAGGCCTACATAAAAAGTGGTAAAAATTTGTTGTAATTTGTTCATAAAAATACAAAACTGCCGTAAACTTAAAATTTGTTAAAAATCCTACAAGTTTTTGTATTTTAACCATGCTTTTATAGGTTTATTCTAAACCAATTCAAAAGTGTTCCTTAGCTTTTTTTGTAGATAAAGATTCAAAGAATTCATATACGCCAGTAAAGAAACGATTGAAGTTAAATTAAGAAAGTTATTAGCTCAAGAAACAACCATGTTCAATAATGAAAGGAATTCAACTTTAAGCCAACATAAAAAGTAGTAAAAATTATTGTAATCTTCTATATATATAAAAGCCAAAACCCACTGACTCACTCATCACGATTTCTCAAAAACTACCGAACGGATGTGAATGAAATTTGGTATGTAGCTTTCTCTAGGGCCATAGGTGCTCACTAAGGAAGGGTTTGAAAAAATTCGAAATTTTAGGGGGGTTTGGGGGGATCAAAGTTGTTAAAAAACGATTTCTTCAAAACTACCGAATGGATTGGAATGAAATTTGTTATGTAGCTTCCTCTAGTTCCATAGGTGCTTACTAAGAAAGGGTTTGAAAAAATTCGAAATTTTAGGGGGGTTTAGGGATCAAAGTTATTAAATCACGATTTCTTCAAAACTACCGAACGGATTGGAATGAAATTTGGTATGTAGCTTCCTCTAGGGCCATAGGTGCTCACTAAGAAAGGGTATGAAAAATTTCGAAAATTTAGGAGTGATTTGGGGGGGATCAAAGTTACTAAAATCATAATTTCAGATCTTTTATTATTATGACAATAGTGCTTTTATTATTTAAGATCTATATATATAAAAGCCAAATACCACTCACTGACTGAACACTTAAAAAAAATACAATTACGTTAAAAAGACTGAAAATACCAACCACCACGGCAACGCCGTACGGGTCAGCTAGTTCTATAATAATGTACCCAATTTTCGATCCTTTTATATAAATTTTAGTGGAAAACCTATAATTATTAACCGATTTGATTCAAGCTTTCTACATATATATTCCATATAACCATATTAATAACACACACAAATTTCAAATATATTCATTAATACATTTTTTTACTATTGGTAAAAAAAGGTTTCATCAAAATCCATAAAGCCATATAGTAGGTATACATTTGTAAAAAATAAAATGTACGAAATCGATTTGGAAGACATTTTTTAGGTCAAGCACTTTGAAATAAACATTTTTTGTCTCTTGAAATTTTGTCTAAAAACTCTTCTTTTTCGAGATATTAGCTATTTATGTCGATTTATTTCAAGACGTTTAGGGCCGCCATTTTGTTTTGGGTGGTTCGATTTTTATTTTCTTTATGTCATTTTCCTAGTCTTAAATATGCCTTTAAAATGAGGTATCACATGACCATACTTCCCATTTAAAAATTTTCAGTTGCGCCCAAAATCCTCCATTTTTAGGGGACACTCAAAATTTCCGATTGCTTCAAAAGATACTTTGGGTTAAAGTTAGTATCGTTCCCCAAAGGATATTTGTTTCTTTTAACAAACACAAAAGTTAAAGGGGGAAGTGACTTTATAACCACCCTGTATAGTATAGATTAGATTAGTTTTCTAATTCATCACCTCACAAGATCCCGTTTATTTAAATGATAGACAAAGTAATAATTTATTATTTTACTGATACAAATTCACAAAACTGAAAAATACAAATAATTCAACTCCAAAGTTATATTTTTTTAGAGCCTCAATAATAAACGCAAAAGATCGGCACACTTTCATCAGAAAGTTCAGTTTTTATGTTGCCAATATGTCTGACAAAAGTATTATTTTGATAATGGCTTAAAATTATTATTTATGGTTCAGTTCTCTTATGGTATGGTAGTAATCCAGTCACATTGAATGATGAAAATTCACGAAAGCTAATTATAATCACAGCTACTGTTTCCATAAATTAATTAATATTAATCTGTAACGTAACAAACAAAATGTACTTTCATATACGATAGTAATTTTATTTTAATTGGAGTAATATTGTGTTCATTAGAAAGCGGAAGTAGTCCGATACAATACTCTGTAATATATTGTGCGTTAGCCTTCCTTTCAAAGTGAATAGTGAGCCAGGCTAGAAGTGGTGAAAGAATCTAAGAAATAGAAACAAGGACAATGCATGAATGAAAAAGGTCGGCAGCACAAGTTGGCAACAGCGCAAGAAAAGTACCTGCGGGCGTAACACACGTTAGAGGTTTAATACAGCATTTGTAGCATCATACACTAATTATTTCATATATCACCAATTGTGGCACATGTTGTCACAATTTTCTTTTGGCTGTGTTAGGCGAAAATTTGGAGTGTTTGAAAAAACGGTCTAAAGAATCATTATTCTTAGGTTTCAGACTATACTGTGGTATACGTAACTTCAATGATGCCACAATCGACCAAGTTCCACAATTGGGTGAATACCAGTATGTATGTGTGTGTGTGTGTGTGCGTGTGTGTGTGTGTGTATGTAAGAATGTGACCCGCTTATAACTTTTGAACGGCTTAACCGATTGGATCCTACCAAACGGCGTTCTAAAGAGTTCCATCAAACTTAGATTTCCTGAAAATTTCAACTAATTCGGACCGGTAGGTTCTGAGAAATTTCGAAAAAACTAAGAAATAAAAATTTTCAAATCAGGTTTTTTTGGAATAACTTTTAAACGCCTTTACCGATGAATTCCAAAATCTAATCAGCATTTTTTTAATATTTTTCATTATTTTACTTTGAGCGAGTTTTGTAGGAAAACGGTAAGAGATTGGAAAAAATGTTAAATACAAAAGTTGTAGAAAATTAAATTTCAAAGTAGAGATTTTTCGTCAGATTCAAGATCCAATCATCCATTTAGCCACTATTCATCCGAGAAGGGAGGCTCCGCCCAACGTCCTTAAAGCTAGACGATTTCACTCATTCACTGACATTAATTATTAGGCACTTCCCGTAATCGGAGCCACATCAACCTTATACTTGAATTAAAGCTCTCGACGAGAAACTTTAGGGACAATTGCCAGAATTTAACTTTTTTAAATTTTGGAATCACCTTTTGGGCGGGAACGATTTTTTCGATTTTTTGAATTTCTTCATTTTCCCACTTTGAGCGCATTTAGCAAGAAAACGGTAAGAGATAGAAAAAAATGTTAAATACAAAAGTTGTAGAAAATTTAATTTCAAACTAAAGATTTTGCATGAAATTTAAGATCCAATCATCCGTTCAGCCGCTATTCACCCGAGAAGGAGCTCCGGCACACAATCCTTCAAATTTCCCATGTTAATCTTATGGAGATAATGTTTAATGAGTTTGAGTCCCCTTTTAAATAAAACAGCTGATTTATGCTCGGTCACCTATGTACAAACTAGCCAAAGATTAACGAGATTCTTTAGCGAATTTTCCAACTGCGAACGAAGCGAAGCAGCCATTGAGGCCGAAGGTCGAGGTACAAACTCGCGAAGCGGGGTTTTTTCCGCTGCGAATGGAACGAAGGAGCGCGTGTGTCGAAGCTGGAGGCTTAGGTACAAACAAATTCTACTAATATATTTCGTACCAATACAGTTATTCAACGCCTTCGTGAGTAGATCAATTTCCCAAATAGTTGGTTGAAACTATATAAAACATATAAATAAACATACGGGATGCATCCCACGCGCAAAACGTTTGTTAATAATATGTACTCAGTGTTTGTGTTTATGTGTTTTTTTGTGAAACGTTTGACGACCTCGCAAGAGTGATAAGTGTCTGATGACGGAGTAAATCTCCGAAACGCGTCATACAAAAAAAGAGGGAAGAAAGTCACGTGACGTAAATAAAGTAGGCTAAGTAATTAAGCTTAAATATAAATTAATTTCGGAAATTCGCTCAACTCAAGTCAGCGGTACAGCTGCGTGGTCGAATTATTTTGAAAATATCCGTATCAAAGAACCTAACCTGCTGGAGCAAGTCGGATAACAAAGTCCATACCAACTTAATTGCAGTAACTGTATCCTACCATACAGGTCCTTGTTCCTAGGCAACTACCGTGTCCTGAACAATAGTCGGCGCATGCGTCCTCATGACACTTGGCAAAGCAATGCAAACAATGACACGTGCTAAACTTTGTCTTCCGGATATAATCATAGTTTAGTATTTTATTTATGTTTATATTTTTGTCGGTTTGGGTATCTTACTTCTTAATTCCATAAGGAATATTTTTGATCTCAGCCACGCTTTTATTTCTTGGCCTATTTGGACGATTGATATGTAAAATTATAAGGATTTTTCTCAAGATGTTCCAAAGCATGTTCATATAACATTTATAATCAGCATTAATTAGCTTTATAACTCACACACAGAAAAACCACCATCCAGATATTATAAGAAGTTTTTTTGATTGAAGTTGTAAACGCAAGCCCAAAGTAATATCTTGCCTAGGTTTTGTTAATGTAACACAGACTAGGGAAAACGGTGTCCTCCTACGAGCGCCCTGTCTAACGAGCGCCATGTCCATCTAGCGCCCACTCTCGGGTTGACGAGGGTCAGAGAGGGGTTGACAGGTCTAGGAGCTATCCAACGAGCGCCGCATTTCTGTGTCACTCCCTTCGACCACCTGTACTTCTTGTACTATTTACTTCTGACCTAAATATGAATCCCCTCAAATCAGCTACAAATGTTATAAAACCCTAAATTAAACGTAATATAAGCATGCGTATACCATGTGCGATGATTCGTGACAGGCCCACCTTGATTTAGAGGTGCCTTTGATTATAAGTGGGCACGCAATCCTGGCTGGCGCTAACAATGAACCTTTTCGCACTTTTCTTCCACTAATAGAATATTTAAGAGGTATTAAAGTTGACATTTTCTTTAAACTATTCAAGTTATATTTAGAAATATTAAATCCGCTTTAGAGGGGGGATGCGGAATACTACACCCCAGGTGAAACGTGACTTCACGAAATCTGCCAACTAACCAATATGGGAGCCGTGTCCGCGACTGGAATACTACCCCCCCCCCCTAGCAAAAGCGGGTCGCCGGAATACTACCCCCCGGAAAACTACCACCTCAAGCAGGTTCCTACAATTATACTGATATCGGCAACATACTGTGACTAAACAGTTTAGGTTAGTCCTCTAGTTTTTTTTTATTCTAATTATATCGAAACTTGAGTGTGCGTGACTGGAAACTGCCCCCCCCCCCTGATCTCTGACGTCAAAATGACGCAGGAACCTGCTTGGGGGGGTAGTTTTCCGGGGGGTAGTATTCCGGCGACCCTTTTGAGGGACATGACCTAATACTGGCATATTAAATTGTTTATACACGTGCTTATAACACGTATGGCACTGCTTACAAAAATTACCGTTTAATTTAGGACAGAATTGAGGTGTTTCATGTTTAGGTATCTACAACTTACTAGAAACAGTGATTCAGTAAATAGCACCTGGTAAAATACCAAATAAAAGATTTGGTAGGTATTTTGTTTAAGAATATTTTTGGAAATAATTTGTTATATTTTTATCGTCTTTTTAGTTCTAGTTTTACAAATCCGACAACGGCTATTGAAATAACGTTACTGTAATATTATAAACTATATATCGTTGCGATTATCTATAAGAAAGGTTTTAAATACAAGCATATGGGTCATATTTAAGGAATGTTTTTCGATGTCACTTAAAGTGTCAATTCATCGATCAGTAAATACTAACAAGTACAGGTGGTCGAAGGGGGTGACACAGAAATGCGGCGCTCGTTGGAAAGCTCCTAGACCTGTCAACCCCTCTCTGACCCTCGTCAACCCGAGAGTGGGCGCTAGATGGACATGGCGCTCGTAGGAGGCAACCAGGGAAAACGTCTGCGTGCTCCGTAGGAAAACCACGTTGGAACCTTCTTTATACACAATCACGTGATGTTTTCTTTATAATAAAGGTGTAGGATTAATAATAATTCCAAAGCTAAGATTGTAAATAATGTTAAATGATCAAATCAAATTTCGTATATTTTATAACAGCAGTTATAATAAAGGATAAAAGAACCAGCAAGGCTCAGGTCTACACTTTAATAAAAACTTAACCTAAACGTTAGAAATACAAGTAATTGCTTCAAAGTTTGAAATCAGCTGTTAATGGAAATATTAAAGCAAACAGTTGTTTTATCTGTTATTTTATTAAATTTTTTGCTATGGTAATAAATGTAAATACATGTGCTGTTTCATCAGTCTAGGCCTAACCTAAGAAGTTTTCCGACTAAATTTACATATATTGAAATAAACAATGTTTTTACCAAAATGAATTATAGCCTATGTTACTCAGGGATAGTGTAGCTTAATATTAGAAAAACTATTTTTCAATCGGTTCAGTAGTGTTAGAGATTACCCCCTACATACAAACAAACAAATTTTACCTCTTTATAATATTAGTATAGATACACAAAAACAACCACCATCCAGACATTATAAGAATTTAGTTTGCTTTTACATAGACCTAAAAAAAACTGTTAGTGAAAAGGAATCATCTGATTATAAATTTGCCAAATTGGTTGCAAATAAACGTGTTTTGGTTCATTGTATAGGCCTAACGTAAAAAGATGTTCAGTTTTTTTATTCAAATCACATGTTTTATTTATAACTAGGCAAATCTCCTGCGTGCTCCGCACGCCAATCCCTTTGGACATATAATTATGTTATGTTTTCTTTATAATAAAGGTGTAGGATTAATAATAACCTCAAAGCTAAGATGGTAAATAATGTTAAATGTTCAAATCAAATTATTTCTTATATTTTATAACAGCAGTTGTAATAAACGTTAAAATAACCAGCAAGTCTCAGGTCTACGCTTTAATAAAAACTTAACCTAAAAGTTAGAAATAAAAGTAATTGCTTCAAAGTTTGAAATCAGCTGTTAATGGAAATATTGGAGCAAACAGCTGTTTATCTGTTATTTTATTCAATTTTTTGCTATGGCAATAAATGTAAATACATGTGTTGATTTTTTCCGACTAAATTTACAAATATTGAAATAAAAAATGTTCTTATCAAAATGAATGGTAGCCTATGTTACTCAGGGATAGTGTAGCTTTTTATTAGTAAAACTATTTTTTCAATCGGTTCTGAAGTTCCAGAGATTACCCCCTACATACAAACAAACAAACAAATTTTACCTGTTTATAATATTAGTATAGATGATGAGCGAAATCAGCTGTTATACTTCTGTCAGCTGCTCAATACCTATCATATGTCTTTACAATTATTGTTATTTTACTCGAGCATGCGCTATACTATTTTTTTACTCATTCGCTTTTATAGGAGCTTATACCTTAGTTTAACTTTAAATATTATTTTTTTAAATCCCAAACATTATAACCCCCCCTCCCCCTTATGGGCGTAAAGATCCGCATTACCAGCCAATTAACAAATGACAAAAACAATATTGTTACTGTCCAGTACAAAGTGAACGGTATTGCATAAAACCAACGAAAGTGTTCGACCTTTGCTCCCATAGATAAAATGCAACGCGAGCCATCTGTGCCGAGGTCATAGATTAAAGGCGTGGTTTGACCTTAAGGTATAATTCCTAAAATGTTACCGATCCGTGCCAAGTAAAACTTTCCAAACTGCTTCAACAAAAACACATGCACAGCTATGATGTGCTATCCCAAGTGAATGTAGCGTTGTATTTTAATCGAAAAACAAAGTCGATCATTTCGTACTGGCACGGGATGGGAGTGTAAAGGGGGGCTTATAGTTACCCCCCCCCCCCCCCCCATTGTAAAAAATATTTCGCACTTTGTTTACATTAAAATACGCTCTTAAGAGTAACTTGTTTTCAAAACCTATGCAAATGTCAAACTACAATAAATTATCAATATAATATTGCTAATATTATCTTTAGTCAAATTGGG
The DNA here is from genome assembly GCA_018207615.1 of Philaenus spumarius. Taxonomy (NCBI): domain Eukaryota; kingdom Metazoa; phylum Arthropoda; class Insecta; order Hemiptera; family Aphrophoridae; genus Philaenus; species Philaenus spumarius. The sequence goes on from JAGFPH010024708.1 coordinate 8,044, forward strand.
CACTGGCACTTTATTTTAATTTTATATAGATGCATTGAAGTGTATCAAAGTAGCCTATAGTATCTAGAGGCAGCACACGGAGTTTTGTCCGCCACGGATTATTTGCCGTCGCCGTCATATCAACAGTGGCACTAAATAGAATATTGAGCATACGTCATATTGGTCGAAAAAATAAACGATAGGTTTATTTACCGCTGACGGTAGCTGTGTAGCAGCTAGCTGCCACTACACTCGACCGAATTTCCACCGTCTCCTCCGAAACATTGGCGAACGTGACCAAATGCACGCCAATTTTCCTTATTTTAGTATTTTTTTCAGAATACTATTCTTCAGCCGCGTGTAGAAACCGACTTTCTTAAATAATTGAAAAATGTTTCTTCTAGTTCCTCACATCAGGAAACACAGTGTAGAATACTTCAAAATCTTTTCTTCTTTTATTTATTGATTCTATGGACCCAAATATGTATATTTTTTGCTTCCTTTTCAATCGGCGATGGAATAACAATAAAGCGAGAGTTGCTCTCTTTTCATGTCAATAAAACATTAAAAGAAATAATATATTACACTAGTGGACCCGGCAATGCTTCGCTATTGCTTAATTTGAAACTTTGAAAGCCTGTAATTCGTATCCCGTGTAATTCAACATCCTGTAATTCGTATCCCGTGTAATTCAACATCCTGTAATTCGTATCCCGTGTAATTCAACATAGGCCTAATGATTGTTACACATAATTAATAAAACAACTGATTTGAATCAAAAGTTTAATACAATTTTAGGTTAGGCCTTTAAAACCTATGAAATATAATAATTAAAACATCTAATATTACAATTTAACATTATATTATTGTTACACATTATAAATAAAACAGCTTATTTGGACCAAAGGTTTAACACAATTTTAGGTTAGGCCTATTATTATAAAATCAACACACTTTTTTTGAAAGAGTTTGGAATAATCACCATAGTAACCAGAATAACACATTAATAAATACGAATCAGCTGTTTCATCTGTTATATGGCTGCTTATGGGAGGGATGAATTTTCGCATTTTCTACCCTTTAAATTCAAAATTTTGCAAAATCCTTTCTTAGTACGCCTCTACATTATTGGACGGATGTACCTTCCAAATTTCAAGTCTCTAGCTTTAATAGAATCGGCTCTGCGTTGATCATCAGTCAGGACATTGCATTTTATATAAGAGATAACACACTTCGTGATTAATGACCTAGAGTGTAATGAATCCCAATAGGAATTTTAGACAGCGACGGAAATTGTACGTGTGCACACTTTAAATTTTATGATTATCGGCAGCCGACAAAAAAACGCCGTGTGTGTTCCAGGCCTATGAGGTTAGAGGCACGGAAAGATTGGGGTGTGGGAGGAGTCTTGGTTGCTATTCTAAATTATTCTAAAATGGCCTGGATCACAATTATTAGAAGTGGAAAAGTATACATACCTATATCATTTTAAAGAATTTTTGGGAAGCCTAAATGTGATATTTTGCATCTTAATTTTTACAAAAATTCCTTGCACCCCCTCCCCCCCCCCCCCCCCCCCCCCCCCCCCCCCCCCCCCGGTTGTTGTAACCCCCTACATATGGTCGTCCTGGTTACGCCTATGGCTGGGTTTACATCCGCGAGTGTTGTCCAATAGTACAAAGAAATGCAATTTTTATCGCGATTTGCAGGCAAGTGTCCTGACGAGCTGATGTCGCAATTTGTTCCAATGAATATAACTTGTGCCCAAAAAGTCCCCCCCCCCTCTTAACTTTGGAACAAGTAGAAATAAATAAATGAGCTTCGTCATCTTTATATGTCAAAGGGAGATGAATTTTGGTGCAACCGACCATTTCACCCTTTAGGCTACACCAAAATGAGGGGTTGAGGGGGTACTTCAAAAATCTTAAATACGAACCCCCATCAAGTGATACCTCATGTTAAAGGGCTTGATAAATGAAGAAGAATGGCACAAATTAGAGGTATCTATGTTAACCCTATCGAAAATGACTAGTCAAAGTTAAAAACATCTTATTAACACAGATTTTCAACTGCAGTTTCTAGATACAGCAGGTCTTCTACGTTGAAAGCATAACTACTGATAACAATCCAGTGATAATAGCATCCAGTTTTTTTTTTAGCATTCAATCCAAATTTAGAATTAAGGTAAGTCATCTTTAGCTTTATTACCAACGAAAGGTATTGTAACGACTTACCTCAACTTAAACTTAAAACCGGATGCTATTAAAACTGGATTGTTACCAGTAGGTGTGCTTTCAACGTAGAAGACCTGCTGTATCTATAGAAACTGCAAGTTTATTCGTTCCTTTTAAGCTTATGCCAAATTGTGTAAATATTTGTTCAGTACTAGATTTCGAATCACCCTCTGATTTTATTAAATAACATGCAAAGAACCACTATTCCTTTTTCCACTAGAACGTAGTGTTTGTAATGTAATTAAAATTGTGTTAACATAGGACATTTGAAATTTATCTGGCCGCCATTTTCGATAGAGTTAAGACAGAGACCAGTAATTTGTGTCATTCTTCTTCACTTATCAAGCCCTTTAAAATGAGGTATCACTTGATGGGGATTTGTATTTAAGATTTCTGAATTATCCTCTCAACCCCCCATTTTGGGGTAAGGGGTGAAATGGTCGGTTACACCAAAATTCATCTCCCTTTGTCATATAAAGATACCCCAAAGCTCATTTATTTATTTCTACTTATTCCAAAGTTAAACGGGGTGGGACTTTTTGGACACCCTGTGTGATTTGCAAATGCTTGCCGCTATACTCAGTAACTCACATCCTCGGCACCATGGAGTTATATGATATGGTAGCCATCTATCCATGATGGTTTCAGTTTATAACTGCAGAGGTTAGGTTCGGAGATATTAAGAGTGTCAAAATAGGGCAACGCACCAATGGGCTTCTTAGCAGAAGTCGGTGGAGCAGCTGGGAACCGAGTGTCGAAGTGGTCAGAATGTTTCTGAATGTTCTAGAAGCTTCCAGAATGTCCCAAAATATTCCTGTTCCAGACAGAATGTTCTAGAATGCTCGATAATGTTGGAGGATGTTGGAGAATGTTCCGGAATGTTATAGAATCTTCCAGAAGGTTCTAGAATGTTTTAGAAGCCGGAAACGGGCTATGAAGCTAGATAGCCGAAACTCTGAAGTATTCGTTT
>JAGFPH010024713.1:0-11223 GCA_018207615.1 Philaenus spumarius
CAAGCAATTTTTAGTACCCACGATTGCCCAATGCGTCTCCAAAGTAAAAGCGTCTCCAATGCGTCCAATGCCCTTTTAAAGCTCCCCTCACAATAAAAACGACAAATACGGTTTTCAAAAACATTCAAAGCATATTTTATAAAGAAAACGTTTTCGACTTAATTTTATAATTCAGTCAATAGAGGGTTAAGTGGTCTAGTTGCCTACCAGCACCATAACTTCCTTTATATATTATTCTCCAAGTTACAAACACCTATTATTGTTTTCGAATGAAACCCATTTAACAACAAAATCGATTCAGTAAATTAGCAGCGTTGAATTAATAAACAAGCTTCATTTGTCGTAATCGTAGTTTGTAAACTCATATTTTTTTCGATATAAAGAGACGAATAAAGATTATGACAAGCTTTTGAAATAAACATGGTACGTTTTATACGGAGGCCACTATTTTTAGACTTTTTTTTACTTTCTCCTCCCTATACGTAGTATATGGAGAAGGTATTGTTTTCGTCCAAATTTTCGAATTTGAATTTTTAGTGGAATTACCTGTGTTGGTGCTCCCTGAACCCAAAAATATTTTTAGTGGAATTATTTGTTTTTTTGTTCCCTGAACCCAAAAAAGTGTTTTTTGGTGATGTATGTCCGTGTGCCTGTTAGGATGTGTACAGAGCTGGAGGCCATACCGAAGGTCCGATTTTGATGAAATTTGGTATGTAGGTGTAGTTCTGGAATATCTCCAGGCGTTTTTTTCCATTTTTTCAAATTTTTTATTCTTAAGGGGTTTTACCCCCCAATAATGGCGAAAAACGAGAAAAACCAAAATTTCTCAAAAACGGCACTAACGATTTTGATAAAATTTGGCTTGTTTGTAGCCCTTAATGTACCCTACCGCATGCAAAAACAGCATCTTTCTAAAAATTCTCGTTTAAGTAATTATAACTGATTTTTGGAGGTTTTTGGTCAAAAGAGGGGTTGTTTTTCAAAATTGTCAAAACCTTTTTTCGTGCATCTATACAGGCCTAATTGACATGTTTGGTGCAAATTTGTTCGAAATCGACTGAATCGTTTTAATAATAATAATAATATTTCTTAGTTACTCTCCTACCTTAATGTGCCCCCCCCCTACTTTAATACAATTATGAAGTCACAGTGAATCTGTTTAATAATTTAAATATGTTTGTGAGAAAGTAATGTGCCAGTTCCTGATACCGTTTATTACATACCTAGCAACTAAACATACTATGACTCGTGTGACTAAATACTAGAGGTTAGAACCATAGGCTACTTTTTTTAAAATATTATTCTTGCATTTCTGTTGTTTACTAAAACAATACCTAACCTAACCTTGTAACGTTTAAAATGAGTGGCCTCCGTATAATACGTAAGTACCATAAACATTAAAATGTGGATAACTTTCTCCTGTTATAAAAACGCTAAAGTATCATAAATCACAAAATAGGATGTGCATTGTTATGCAATAGTTGGCATACAGTCTGACCTTTTCATTTGTAAGCTATGATGTAGCCTACTCGAGTAGTCACAATAGAATATTATCTGAATAGGCCGAGAACCCGCGTACAAAAACCAGACGTATTATTCAAGATATATTTGAGAGTGTAAATAAACTACGAAACCATTGGTGAATCGAAATTTATCTAAAACTAATCGGAATACAAATGCTGATACTTCTACTTCAAGAGTTCAGTAAATTCAATTCAAAATATAAGGACTATAACGAAAGTGATTACACAATTACTGGAACATAACCTCAAAGTTTACATAACCTTTACTGTGTTTGGTCTACATAAATGACCTGCCTTATAATATTGGGGAAGCAAAAGCTGTCCTGTTTGCTGATGACACCACTTTAAAGGTTTTTGGGAAGAATAGTATTAATCTAGAAAAGTCGGTTACTTCATCACTGATTATGGCAGAAAATTGGTGTTTATCAAGAAATGGTCTAAAACTGAATAAAAATAAAATTCGGTTAATGCAGTTCAGTTGTAAACAATTAAAAGACAAAATTTCAAGTAATCATTTATAGAACCAAGTACAGGCTCGTCAAAATTTCTGGGAGTGGTAATTGATGAAAACATAAACTGGAAATCACATATTACCTTTATTTCAAATAAACTTAACTCAGCTTGTTTTGCACCACGTACTATTTCACGTATTTCCAATCCGGATACAATTAAAACAGTGTATTTTGCATATGTGTACTCTCACCTGAAATATGGTGTTGCTCTTTGGGGGAACTCGGTAGAGTCTGGAAACATTTTTTCTATTCAAAAGAGAATTATAAGAATAATTTGTAATTTAAAAGGTAGGCAATCTTGCAGAAATTCATTTACGAAATTAAAATTTGTAACTCTTCCCTGTATATACATCCTGAATGTTCTGTTCTTTTTTAGAAGTAATTATATGGGTGTCGATCAGTACAAACATGGATATTCAATGAGATGGCCAATGCTTCAATACCCAGTACATAGATTAAAGTTGTTCGAGGACGGGGTGCACTATTTTGGTCTCAAATTGTACAACAAGTTGCCAGACGATATAAAGGAAGTGCCTTGCATTAAAGCCTTTAAAAAAAATTTGGAAAACGGTTGACCGTAAAGGCCATCCATGTAACTTCCCGCTAAGTTTAATTACAACAAACACTATTTTTGGAAATTTTGAACTGCCATAACTTTTGAATGAATCAACCGATTTTTATGCGATTTGCGGCAATCGATGCAGTTTTTCGAGTCCATTGAAAGAATCGACAAAAAAAATTTCTAATGAAAAATTTCGAAGAAATTGAGAAAAAACACTTTTTTTGATTTTCTTTCGTTCACGATATCTCACGAACGAATTAACAGATTTTTAACGGACTGGTAGCGATCGACGTCGCTTTTCAAGGTTAAAAGCTGATTAGATTTTGGAATTGATCGGTAAAGCCGTTTAAAAGTTATTCCAAAAAAACCTGATTTGAAAAAAAAATATTTCTTAGTTTTTTTGAAATTTCTCAGAACCTACCGGTCCGAATTAGTTGAAATTTTCAGGAAATCTAAGTTTGATGGAACTCTTTAGAACGCCGTTTGGTAGGATCCAATCGGTTAAGCCGTTCAAAAGTTATAAGCGGGTCACATACTTACATACACACACACATACACACAGACAGGGTGACACCCTCTCGGGAGTGGTCAGGGAAGATTCCTAGGTCCTCAAAACGTCGAGATCTGATGAATACTCGATTTTCGAAAAACGGGGTGAAACCAATAACTTCCCGATTTTAGAAAATTTTCAATTTTCTTTTAGCGGGAAGTTAAAAAACTTAAGGCCTTCCTCGTAAAGCGGGCATTTTACTCGGTGGAGGAGTACCTGGGGCTTTGAATGGATTGTATATGTAGTTGTTTTACTGTATGATTGATTTGAAATTGTTAATATAGTTATATTTGTCTTATTTTTATTACTTCTGTTGTATGTGTATATGTGTATATGTGTATTAATTTGTATTCTGTGTATATGTTTATCATTTGTAGATATGTGACAACTGAAATGTTTATCAAACAGAAATGTAACCAAATGAGGCTAATAAACCAAACCAAACCAAAGTCTAATTGTTAACTTAGGCCATCCATCAGTTGCATCTGGATCAGTTTCATTAAAATGAATTCTTTACGTGTACGAATTCCACCCAATTTATCATGGGCTAACATAGTTATTATTATTTTTACGTTGCCAATTTCTCGTGCATTCGTTTCAAGTTTGATACAAATTATAAAATCTGTCAGGGACGACCAACTCTCACTTTGCGACGCGAGAATTTGAATAACATAAATTCGCAGGACAATTTCTCCTAACCTAAAATATGTCGTTCAATCATCTATTTGATGGGCATTATGTAAGTAACGATGTGACAATATTGTGATTGTCAAAGTTAGTCGACAATGGAGTTACGGAGCGGTTCTTGACAAATACCATGTAACAGGAACAACGGAAGTGCGTTCGTCAGGTTACGTTTTCAAATAATCTTATTGAAATGAACAATCGGACGCCCTGCTGGCAATTTTCGATTTGGCGCCATTTAATTAATTGTCAGGCCCATTGTTCGACGACACGTTCTTCAAATGATACCTTTAATTGAGACTACAAACGAGTCTTTGCTGTTGCTCTTGTAATTTTGTTTTCTTTGATACAAATTCTTGAAATGCTTCTAATTGGAAAATACAAATACGCCATAAATCAAAAATAAAGTAGCCTACCCATATTCTGTGAGGTTTTCCTAATTTATTTTGGTGTGGTGGAGAAGATGTTTATTTTCCTTTCTCCACCGTTTCCCCAATTTCTTCCGAATTCTTTTCATGGATTCGAAATTATTATTTTCCACAGCAAAGAAACAGGTAAAACACAATTTATAACAAACAACCTGTTGTTGATTCAAGCGGAAAACCTCAAATTACCATCCCCAAGAGTTTTACGACGTTAACACTGGTTTAGCAGACCCCAGACCATGCTAAAGTCGAGTGTGCTATCGACTGTAAACAGCACACTTCTGTCAAACGAGTTTCTCGATTTTAACACACTTAACACGTTTAACATACTTAGCACAGGTTGCATGGATCCCCCTAATATTTGTATGCTAAATTGGAAAGGTATAATCGAAAAATGTAATTGTGTGCTTAAAACCACACGGGAGAAGAGTAAACTTTTTAACACAACTTACGAAATGAGGAAGCACAATGTCCATTTCCGGGGTATTACTAATTAAACCAGGTATACATTGTATTAACACTAACAGATTCATCCTATGATGTAGGGCAATCTGTTACACTTATATACCCAACTCAAATATACTAAACTAGCGATGCAATCTTGGCCTAACCGGCTAAGGCGTTAGTCTGCTGTGATGGACTTTGCTGGTTCGAATCTCGGCAAGACCAAAACCTTTTCCAAGCAGATGGAATAGAGCGTTTCCCATTAGAGCGTTTCACACAATGCATGGTAAAACGCATGAGGGTAAAATCCGATTCACACCCAGCAACAAAGCAGTAAACTATATACACTGCTATACACACATGTATATAAATGTTTTGGACGTGGAGCGCCTATAGACGTTTACACTTTAAAAATCTGTGTTCCGTAAATATAACAAGGTATAATTAATTTGTATTTGCAAGTAACAATAGTTAGTCTGCCTTCAGCAACAAATTTTATTTACCACAACAAAGCGTAAACGTATTATATTTATTACTATTTTCTACTTCCATTAATTTTTGCTACTCCCTCTATCTGATTTTACTACAATTATTGAATAGAAACCTTCTTTAGGCTCATCGAGCACTTTTTGCATGAGGATATATATACAGATACGTATATATGTGTTCGCAGTCTAGGGGCCGCATTTTAAGTCCGATTTGGTACACATGTTGGTTGTCTACGTCGCTCGGAAGAGTTCGTTAGCCAAAAAATCCAACGATCGGAAGCACGTTTTTGACCGGAAGTAACTATTTTTTTTCCTACTAGAATGAATTTGTATTTGAGTTTTTTCCACATATGTAAATGTAGGATGTTATTCTGCACATTTTGTTTTTTACGCGACCTTATATCTCGCTTAGATCCCCCAAAATCGATCAAAACGTAAAATACCATAGAAGTACTCGGTTCAAAGCCATGTGGTGGATCCTACCGTGGGGTTGGCGTGCGAAGTACGCAATGCATTGTGTATTGAAGATACTCCCAATACGGTGGTTGGCGTGCGAAGCACGCAACACTTTGTGTATTGAAGATAAACCCAATATGCGGAATGGCGTGCGAAGCACGCAATGCTTTGTGTATTGAAAATATTCCCATTATGCGGAATGACGTGCGAAGTACGCAATGCATTGTGTATTGAAGATACTCCCAATACGGTGGTTGGCGTGCGAAGCACGCAACACTTTGTGTAATGAAGATAAACCCAATATGCGGAATGGCGTGCGAAGCACGCAATGCTTTGTGTATTGAAAATATTCCCATTATGCGGAATGACGTGCGAAGCACGCAATGCATTGTGTATTGAAGATACTCCCAATATGTGGAATGGTTTGTGAACCATTTTGCAGCTATTCAGCACCGTCGTGAATAGACTTATTTCCCAAATTATTGGTTGAAACTCTAAAACCTAGGCCTATAAACTTAATTTTGGAAATTTGCTCAACTCACGTCAGCGGTTCAGCTGCGTGGTCGAATTATTTTTTATTTTGGTTGACTCCTAACTAACAATTATTTATGTAATATTTGTAATTAGGCCTACGTATTTTTAAAGTTCAACAAACAAATTTTTTTTTACAATGATTTTAAAAACATCGCCTGGAATTTTATCTGAAAATTTTAAATGAAAAAACAAAATTTAAACTCTCAGAAGAATCTAGGTTAGGACTAATTAGATCGCATTCCAAAAATAACTAAATTAACCTCAAAACTGTAATGTATTTATTCAAGTGATAAATTGTCAATGAAAAGGAAAACAAATTATTATTTAACAATAATAAACATTTTCGCTATTGAATCAAATTACCCCGTAACATTTACCAAAAGCTCTGTTTACTAACTATGGCCACTCTGAACAATAAAACCATTTGATTACTTGAATTCTGTTGCACAACACTTATGGAAAGTTCGGCATTGATAGATAAAACAACTCGTTTATGAGCAAAAAATTTATAAAAAGACGAAATCAGGTTCTGTTGCGCTAATAATAGAGGTTATTTCGTTTGCTGATTGTTAGCTAATTTTAAATTAAATTAAATATTCTTGAAAAGTGAAATTAAGAGTTTTCGACTAAGTTCACAGTTTAATTATTTGCGTTTAAGGGATGAAGCTCGGAATACCAATTCCCTAAAATAATAAATATTTGTTATTTTACTCCCACTGAAACTAGAAGAGTTGAAAATCGGTAAAAACGTAAACGCATCAAATTTCAATCGTTACTAACGGAGCGGTCCCACTACAAGCTAGAGAGCTGAAATCCGGTAGACATATTAGTATTAGGTGATATTATAAGAAAAATAATTCGACCACGCAGCTGAACCGCTGACGTGAGTTGAGCAAATTTCCAAAATTAAGTGTATAGGCCTATGTTTTAGGGTTTCAACCAACAATTTGGGAAATAGATCTATTCACGACGGTGCTGAATAGGTGCAAAATAGTTCGCACGTCATTCCGCATGTTTTGAGTATCTTCAATAATTCACTGTGACTTCATAATTGTATTAAAGTAGGACTGATGGTACATTAAGGCTCTTCTTTACCTTGAAGAAAACTCCCGAGTGTACAGTATGATTTCAATACAAAAGGTCTGGCTGAAGCCGCAAAATCATTGAAATATGCATTCGTAATACCGTGTTTCGGATTCTATTTATAAATTAATAATCTGGGAAACTACTTTAAGTTATAAAAACGGCTTTATATTTTTTACGTGTTAGATTAAAATATGGAAATTATTGCTTAAAACTCCCAAAAAATGCGTTAAAAGTAATCGATTTTTACTCAGTTAAACTGTTGATTAAAAGGAGTTGCCGTCGATTTATTTCAATTATGAGATATAAGACAAAAGCCCAAAGCCTTTAAGAACAGTTGAAAAACGGCGTCCGAAACACGTTAGTACGAAGTGCATATTTTTGCTGTTTTACGCAAGGTATAGAGAAGACCCTTAAGGTAGGAGAGTAACTAATATTTATTTATATTAAATATATTATTATTATTTCCTATAACTATAAAACTATTCAATCGATATCAAACAAATTTGCACCAAACATGTCAATTAGGCCTGTATAGATGCACGAAAAAAGGTTTTGAACATTTTTGAAAAACAACCCTTTTTTTGCCGAAAAAAACCCCAAAATCAGTTATTATTATTAGCTAAACGAGAAGTTTTAAAAACATGCGGTTTTCTGCATATGGTAGGGTACATTAAGGGCTACAAATAAGCCAAATTTTATCAAAATCGTTAGAGTTGTTTTTTTTTATAAAAAATAATAACAGATTTTTTGGCCAAAAACGGGGTTGGTTTTAAAAAATTTTCAAAACCTTTTTTCGTGCATCTATACAGGCCTAACTGTCATTTTTTGTGCAAATTTATTCGAAATCGATTGAATAGACTGTATTCTCTCTAGTTTTGTATACAGACATTTTGTAAAAAAACACTTTTTTGTACTCAGGAGGTCAAAAAAACGGATATTGCCACAAAAATATCAACTTCGATTTTTTTAGCGATCACTATACCTTTCTCTATACTATAGTATAATGACAAAATAAAATCTGTCGTTCATAGTTTGTTAGTGAATTGTGAAAGTAGTCCGTATTGTAAAAAATACACAAATGGGATTCATTAGGCCTACATTAAAAGTACATACTTTATATTACTAACTTTATTGTTTGTCTGTATAAATAGGCCTATATCATATAAACATTTTATAGGCCTAGGCTATGTAACTAAATTAGTTTACGTTAAATTACTTTAATGTAATTTAGTTTATTTTCTTATAATATTTTTGACTAGATATTTTCTAATTATTATTGAGATACAAAACCAAATTAGGCCTACTTACATATACACAACACTATCCACGCGTGCGCACTCATCCTAACTCAACTCGACACTTCCGAACCTAACCACAGATCAAACAGTAATGGTGGAGATGCTGTTAACATTGTTGCTCAGCTGATACGTCTATTGTTGTGCAACTAGGCCTGCCCACTACCCATCGCCCGTTAACTCCGCTTTCGTTGAACTTTGAACAACATTCTTAACATTTATGCGCTGGAAAATTCGAACACGTTTATGAAGAATGGGTTAAAGTCGTAATAGGCTGTTGCTAAACATTCGTGTGTAAATGTTTACGTTATTAGCGAATTTCCGTAGGAAAAATGAGCTATTGCAGTGACCCTTATGGTATGAATTAAGGTCGGGAGTAGCAAATGAGCACCGATCATGGTCCCCAGAACACGTTTTAAGGTGATATTAAAAATCATATATATATAATGTGTCCCAAAAGTCCCACCCCCCTACTATTTTTTTATTAATGGAAATAAACAGATTTGTTTTGGGAATTAATTATTAACATGAACAAAAATTGAGTTTTTTGGTGTATCGAAAATTTCAACCCCTCCCCCAAAAATGGGGTATTTTGGGGGTAAGTCGTAAATTTTAAATGAGAACCCCTATTGAGTGACACCTCATTTTAAAGGCCTTGATAAAAGAAGAAGATTGGCGGAAAGCGGAGGTCTGTATGTTGACTCTATCCAACACAATGGCCAATCAAAGTTATAATTTTTCCCCACTTAAATAACATTGAAATGTTAAAGATGATACATCTGTTATTTTTGACAAGGGTTTAATCCAGTACATCACTCAATCTAAGTTATAAAACATAGTAATTAGTATAAAAACAGTAAAGCTAAGTCCTCTGGAATTCAAAGGTACTGGACTTTTTACTATTAGGAGTCGACAAACATGCACAGTTATGAATAACAAAGCAAGGTTGTATCAACCCAAAGTCCAGTTCAACTTACCCGTAAAATACCCCATTTTTGGGGGAGAGGTTGAAATTTACGATACACCAAAAACCTCTATTTTTATTCATGTTAACAATCCCCAAAGCAAATCTGTTTATTTCCATTAATTAAAAAAATAATAGGGGGGGGGGGCTTTTGGGACGCATGGAATATGTATATATGTGTTCGCACTCTAGCGGCAGCATTTTTAAGTCAGATTTGGTTCAAACTTGGTACACATGTTGGTTGTCTACGTCGCTGGGACGAGTTCGTTAGCCAAAAAAAATCCAACAAACGAAAGCACGTTTTTTGACAGGAAGTAACTATTTTTTTAAATTTATTCTACGAGAATGAATTTGTTTTTCAGTTTTTTTACAAATATGAATGTAGGACGTTATTCCGCACATTTTACTTTTTTACTCGACCTTATAGCTCGCTTGGTTCCCCCAAAATCGATCAAAACGTAAAATACCATAGAAGCAACCGGTTCAAAGCCATGTGGTGGATTTTACCCTGGGGGGCATGTTCTCATCCGAGGCCGAAGGGCGAGTTTTTTACGCTGCGAGCGAATCGAAGCTCATAACCGGCAAGGCCACAAGATCGAGGTACAAACTTCCACTGCGAGTGTAACGAAGGAGCGCGTGAGTCCAAGCTGGAAGCTTAGGCGCAAACAAATTCTACTAATATATTTCGTACAAGTTGGCAGCTATTCAGCACCGTCGTGAATAGATCTATTTCCCAAATTGTTGGTTGAAACCCGAAAACATAAGCGTATAAACATAATTTTGGAAATTTGCTCAACTCACGTTAGCGATTCAGCTGCGTGGTCGAATTGTTTTTCTTTACAAACTGCTATTAGGGAACGTTAGATATCTTATTATTGAAAATTTTCGAACAATCAACATTATCAGTTATTTGAATACAAAAACACTATCATAAAATGTTAAAAAGTACGTTTACAAAATTAGCACTAATTGGGTACTGCAGGAAGAAGTGTAAACTTAAAACTATTATTTAACAACTATTATTATTTATTATTTAATAGTGTATTTTATAATCAAAATAAGTGTTGTATCAAAAATTTACATTTAATAATTTGCGAATTAAAATTATAAACAACTAGGGGAGACCCCTGCGTGCTCCGTACGCAACCCCCAATGGAACCTTCTAAAAACATATGTTCTGTTTTCATTATAATAAAGGTGTAGGATTAATAATAACCTCAAAACTAAGATGGTAAATAATGGTAAATGTTCAAATCAAATTATTTCGTATATTTTATAACAGCAAAATTGTAATAATGGTTAAAAGAACCAGCAAGGCTCAGGTTTAAGCCTCGGCTACGATACGAGCGGTGAGCGGCGGGCGGTGGGCGGCGAGCGTTACTAGCAAAATTCCTGAGCGGGGATGTGGCTACGATACAAGCGGCAACATTCCCACAGTCAACGAGATGACGTCACACGAGGAGCTAGTGCTGACGGAAATACTTAGTGAGAGACCAGTATTTATAGGAAAATCACAATATAGGACTACTATATCTTTAACCGTAGACTTAAGTGATATTTACTTTTGTCCAGAAATTCAGGTGTAACCCGGGTAGAGAGTATTTTAAAAATATATACTTCCTGTGAAAATAACAATGTTAAACAGCCCCACAGTAGAAAGTTTAAATCCTTTATGAGGTTTAAAAAATAAATAAACTCTT
>JAGFPH010024714.1:0-11223 GCA_018207615.1 Philaenus spumarius
CAAGCAATTTTTAGTACCCACGATTGCCCAATGCGTCTCCAAAGTAAAAGCGTCTCCAATGCGTCCAATGCCCTTTTAAAGCTCCCCTCACAATAAAAACGACAAATACGGTTTTCAAAAACATTCAAAGCATATTTTATAAAGAAAACGTTTTCGACTTAATTTTATAATTCAGTCAATAGAGGGTTAAGTGGTCTAGTTGCCTACCAGCACCATAACTTCCTTTATATATTATTCTCCAAGTTACAAACACCTATTATTGTTTTCGAATGAAACCCATTTAACAACAAAATCGATTCAGTAAATTAGCAGCGTTGAATTAATAAACAAGCTTCATTTGTCGTAATCGTAGTTTGTAAACTCATATTTTTTTCGATATAAAGAGACGAATAAAGATTATGACAAGCTTTTGAAATAAACATGGTACGTTTTATACGGAGGCCACTATTTTTAGACTTTTTTTTACTTTCTCCTCCCTATACGTAGTATATGGAGAAGGTATTGTTTTCGTCCAAATTTTCGAATTTGAATTTTTAGTGGAATTACCTGTGTTGGTGCTCCCTGAACCCAAAAATATTTTTAGTGGAATTATTTGTTTTTTTGTTCCCTGAACCCAAAAAAGTGTTTTTTGGTGATGTATGTCCGTGTGCCTGTTAGGATGTGTACAGAGCTGGAGGCCATACCGAAGGTCCGATTTTGATGAAATTTGGTATGTAGGTGTAGTTCTGGAATATCTCCAGGCGTTTTTTTCCATTTTTTCAAATTTTTTATTCTTAAGGGGTTTTACCCCCCAATAATGGCGAAAAACGAGAAAAACCAAAATTTCTCAAAAACGGCACTAACGATTTTGATAAAATTTGGCTTGTTTGTAGCCCTTAATGTACCCTACCGCATGCAAAAACAGCATCTTTCTAAAAATTCTCGTTTAAGTAATTATAACTGATTTTTGGAGGTTTTTGGTCAAAAGAGGGGTTGTTTTTCAAAATTGTCAAAACCTTTTTTCGTGCATCTATACAGGCCTAATTGACATGTTTGGTGCAAATTTGTTCGAAATCGACTGAATCGTTTTAATAATAATAATAATATTTCTTAGTTACTCTCCTACCTTAATGTGCCCCCCCCCTACTTTAATACAATTATGAAGTCACAGTGAATCTGTTTAATAATTTAAATATGTTTGTGAGAAAGTAATGTGCCAGTTCCTGATACCGTTTATTACATACCTAGCAACTAAACATACTATGACTCGTGTGACTAAATACTAGAGGTTAGAACCATAGGCTACTTTTTTTAAAATATTATTCTTGCATTTCTGTTGTTTACTAAAACAATACCTAACCTAACCTTGTAACGTTTAAAATGAGTGGCCTCCGTATAATACGTAAGTACCATAAACATTAAAATGTGGATAACTTTCTCCTGTTATAAAAACGCTAAAGTATCATAAATCACAAAATAGGATGTGCATTGTTATGCAATAGTTGGCATACAGTCTGACCTTTTCATTTGTAAGCTATGATGTAGCCTACTCGAGTAGTCACAATAGAATATTATCTGAATAGGCCGAGAACCCGCGTACAAAAACCAGACGTATTATTCAAGATATATTTGAGAGTGTAAATAAACTACGAAACCATTGGTGAATCGAAATTTATCTAAAACTAATCGGAATACAAATGCTGATACTTCTACTTCAAGAGTTCAGTAAATTCAATTCAAAATATAAGGACTATAACGAAAGTGATTACACAATTACTGGAACATAACCTCAAAGTTTACATAACCTTTACTGTGTTTGGTCTACATAAATGACCTGCCTTATAATATTGGGGAAGCAAAAGCTGTCCTGTTTGCTGATGACACCACTTTAAAGGTTTTTGGGAAGAATAGTATTAATCTAGAAAAGTCGGTTACTTCATCACTGATTATGGCAGAAAATTGGTGTTTATCAAGAAATGGTCTAAAACTGAATAAAAATAAAATTCGGTTAATGCAGTTCAGTTGTAAACAATTAAAAGACAAAATTTCAAGTAATCATTTATAGAACCAAGTACAGGCTCGTCAAAATTTCTGGGAGTGGTAATTGATGAAAACATAAACTGGAAATCACATATTACCTTTATTTCAAATAAACTTAACTCAGCTTGTTTTGCACCACGTACTATTTCACGTATTTCCAATCCGGATACAATTAAAACAGTGTATTTTGCATATGTGTACTCTCACCTGAAATATGGTGTTGCTCTTTGGGGGAACTCGGTAGAGTCTGGAAACATTTTTTCTATTCAAAAGAGAATTATAAGAATAATTTGTAATTTAAAAGGTAGGCAATCTTGCAGAAATTCATTTACGAAATTAAAATTTGTAACTCTTCCCTGTATATACATCCTGAATGTTCTGTTCTTTTTTAGAAGTAATTATATGGGTGTCGATCAGTACAAACATGGATATTCAATGAGATGGCCAATGCTTCAATACCCAGTACATAGATTAAAGTTGTTCGAGGACGGGGTGCACTATTTTGGTCTCAAATTGTACAACAAGTTGCCAGACGATATAAAGGAAGTGCCTTGCATTAAAGCCTTTAAAAAAAATTTGGAAAACGGTTGACCGTAAAGGCCATCCATGTAACTTCCCGCTAAGTTTAATTACAACAAACACTATTTTTGGAAATTTTGAACTGCCATAACTTTTGAATGAATCAACCGATTTTTATGCGATTTGCGGCAATCGATGCAGTTTTTCGAGTCCATTGAAAGAATCGACAAAAAAAATTTCTAATGAAAAATTTCGAAGAAATTGAGAAAAAACACTTTTTTTGATTTTCTTTCGTTCACGATATCTCACGAACGAATTAACAGATTTTTAACGGACTGGTAGCGATCGACGTCGCTTTTCAAGGTTAAAAGCTGATTAGATTTTGGAATTGATCGGTAAAGCCGTTTAAAAGTTATTCCAAAAAAACCTGATTTGAAAAAAAAATATTTCTTAGTTTTTTTGAAATTTCTCAGAACCTACCGGTCCGAATTAGTTGAAATTTTCAGGAAATCTAAGTTTGATGGAACTCTTTAGAACGCCGTTTGGTAGGATCCAATCGGTTAAGCCGTTCAAAAGTTATAAGCGGGTCACATACTTACATACACACACACATACACACAGACAGGGTGACACCCTCTCGGGAGTGGTCAGGGAAGATTCCTAGGTCCTCAAAACGTCGAGATCTGATGAATACTCGATTTTCGAAAAACGGGGTGAAACCAATAACTTCCCGATTTTAGAAAATTTTCAATTTTCTTTTAGCGGGAAGTTAAAAAACTTAAGGCCTTCCTCGTAAAGCGGGCATTTTACTCGGTGGAGGAGTACCTGGGGCTTTGAATGGATTGTATATGTAGTTGTTTTACTGTATGATTGATTTGAAATTGTTAATATAGTTATATTTGTCTTATTTTTATTACTTCTGTTGTATGTGTATATGTGTATATGTGTATTAATTTGTATTCTGTGTATATGTTTATCATTTGTAGATATGTGACAACTGAAATGTTTATCAAACAGAAATGTAACCAAATGAGGCTAATAAACCAAACCAAACCAAAGTCTAATTGTTAACTTAGGCCATCCATCAGTTGCATCTGGATCAGTTTCATTAAAATGAATTCTTTACGTGTACGAATTCCACCCAATTTATCATGGGCTAACATAGTTATTATTATTTTTACGTTGCCAATTTCTCGTGCATTCGTTTCAAGTTTGATACAAATTATAAAATCTGTCAGGGACGACCAACTCTCACTTTGCGACGCGAGAATTTGAATAACATAAATTCGCAGGACAATTTCTCCTAACCTAAAATATGTCGTTCAATCATCTATTTGATGGGCATTATGTAAGTAACGATGTGACAATATTGTGATTGTCAAAGTTAGTCGACAATGGAGTTACGGAGCGGTTCTTGACAAATACCATGTAACAGGAACAACGGAAGTGCGTTCGTCAGGTTACGTTTTCAAATAATCTTATTGAAATGAACAATCGGACGCCCTGCTGGCAATTTTCGATTTGGCGCCATTTAATTAATTGTCAGGCCCATTGTTCGACGACACGTTCTTCAAATGATACCTTTAATTGAGACTACAAACGAGTCTTTGCTGTTGCTCTTGTAATTTTGTTTTCTTTGATACAAATTCTTGAAATGCTTCTAATTGGAAAATACAAATACGCCATAAATCAAAAATAAAGTAGCCTACCCATATTCTGTGAGGTTTTCCTAATTTATTTTGGTGTGGTGGAGAAGATGTTTATTTTCCTTTCTCCACCGTTTCCCCAATTTCTTCCGAATTCTTTTCATGGATTCGAAATTATTATTTTCCACAGCAAAGAAACAGGTAAAACACAATTTATAACAAACAACCTGTTGTTGATTCAAGCGGAAAACCTCAAATTACCATCCCCAAGAGTTTTACGACGTTAACACTGGTTTAGCAGACCCCAGACCATGCTAAAGTCGAGTGTGCTATCGACTGTAAACAGCACACTTCTGTCAAACGAGTTTCTCGATTTTAACACACTTAACACGTTTAACATACTTAGCACAGGTTGCATGGATCCCCCTAATATTTGTATGCTAAATTGGAAAGGTATAATCGAAAAATGTAATTGTGTGCTTAAAACCACACGGGAGAAGAGTAAACTTTTTAACACAACTTACGAAATGAGGAAGCACAATGTCCATTTCCGGGGTATTACTAATTAAACCAGGTATACATTGTATTAACACTAACAGATTCATCCTATGATGTAGGGCAATCTGTTACACTTATATACCCAACTCAAATATACTAAACTAGCGATGCAATCTTGGCCTAACCGGCTAAGGCGTTAGTCTGCTGTGATGGACTTTGCTGGTTCGAATCTCGGCAAGACCAAAACCTTTTCCAAGCAGATGGAATAGAGCGTTTCCCATTAGAGCGTTTCACACAATGCATGGTAAAACGCATGAGGGTAAAATCCGATTCACACCCAGCAACAAAGCAGTAAACTATATACACTGCTATACACACATGTATATAAATGTTTTGGACGTGGAGCGCCTATAGACGTTTACACTTTAAAAATCTGTGTTCCGTAAATATAACAAGGTATAATTAATTTGTATTTGCAAGTAACAATAGTTAGTCTGCCTTCAGCAACAAATTTTATTTACCACAACAAAGCGTAAACGTATTATATTTATTACTATTTTCTACTTCCATTAATTTTTGCTACTCCCTCTATCTGATTTTACTACAATTATTGAATAGAAACCTTCTTTAGGCTCATCGAGCACTTTTTGCATGAGGATATATATACAGATACGTATATATGTGTTCGCAGTCTAGGGGCCGCATTTTAAGTCCGATTTGGTACACATGTTGGTTGTCTACGTCGCTCGGAAGAGTTCGTTAGCCAAAAAATCCAACGATCGGAAGCACGTTTTTGACCGGAAGTAACTATTTTTTTTCCTACTAGAATGAATTTGTATTTGAGTTTTTTCCACATATGTAAATGTAGGATGTTATTCTGCACATTTTGTTTTTTACGCGACCTTATATCTCGCTTAGATCCCCCAAAATCGATCAAAACGTAAAATACCATAGAAGTACTCGGTTCAAAGCCATGTGGTGGATCCTACCGTGGGGTTGGCGTGCGAAGTACGCAATGCATTGTGTATTGAAGATACTCCCAATACGGTGGTTGGCGTGCGAAGCACGCAACACTTTGTGTATTGAAGATAAACCCAATATGCGGAATGGCGTGCGAAGCACGCAATGCTTTGTGTATTGAAAATATTCCCATTATGCGGAATGACGTGCGAAGTACGCAATGCATTGTGTATTGAAGATACTCCCAATACGGTGGTTGGCGTGCGAAGCACGCAACACTTTGTGTAATGAAGATAAACCCAATATGCGGAATGGCGTGCGAAGCACGCAATGCTTTGTGTATTGAAAATATTCCCATTATGCGGAATGACGTGCGAAGCACGCAATGCATTGTGTATTGAAGATACTCCCAATATGTGGAATGGTTTGTGAACCATTTTGCAGCTATTCAGCACCGTCGTGAATAGACTTATTTCCCAAATTATTGGTTGAAACTCTAAAACCTAGGCCTATAAACTTAATTTTGGAAATTTGCTCAACTCACGTCAGCGGTTCAGCTGCGTGGTCGAATTATTTTTTATTTTGGTTGACTCCTAACTAACAATTATTTATGTAATATTTGTAATTAGGCCTACGTATTTTTAAAGTTCAACAAACAAATTTTTTTTTACAATGATTTTAAAAACATCGCCTGGAATTTTATCTGAAAATTTTAAATGAAAAAACAAAATTTAAACTCTCAGAAGAATCTAGGTTAGGACTAATTAGATCGCATTCCAAAAATAACTAAATTAACCTCAAAACTGTAATGTATTTATTCAAGTGATAAATTGTCAATGAAAAGGAAAACAAATTATTATTTAACAATAATAAACATTTTCGCTATTGAATCAAATTACCCCGTAACATTTACCAAAAGCTCTGTTTACTAACTATGGCCACTCTGAACAATAAAACCATTTGATTACTTGAATTCTGTTGCACAACACTTATGGAAAGTTCGGCATTGATAGATAAAACAACTCGTTTATGAGCAAAAAATTTATAAAAAGACGAAATCAGGTTCTGTTGCGCTAATAATAGAGGTTATTTCGTTTGCTGATTGTTAGCTAATTTTAAATTAAATTAAATATTCTTGAAAAGTGAAATTAAGAGTTTTCGACTAAGTTCACAGTTTAATTATTTGCGTTTAAGGGATGAAGCTCGGAATACCAATTCCCTAAAATAATAAATATTTGTTATTTTACTCCCACTGAAACTAGAAGAGTTGAAAATCGGTAAAAACGTAAACGCATCAAATTTCAATCGTTACTAACGGAGCGGTCCCACTACAAGCTAGAGAGCTGAAATCCGGTAGACATATTAGTATTAGGTGATATTATAAGAAAAATAATTCGACCACGCAGCTGAACCGCTGACGTGAGTTGAGCAAATTTCCAAAATTAAGTGTATAGGCCTATGTTTTAGGGTTTCAACCAACAATTTGGGAAATAGATCTATTCACGACGGTGCTGAATAGGTGCAAAATAGTTCGCACGTCATTCCGCATGTTTTGAGTATCTTCAATAATTCACTGTGACTTCATAATTGTATTAAAGTAGGACTGATGGTACATTAAGGCTCTTCTTTACCTTGAAGAAAACTCCCGAGTGTACAGTATGATTTCAATACAAAAGGTCTGGCTGAAGCCGCAAAATCATTGAAATATGCATTCGTAATACCGTGTTTCGGATTCTATTTATAAATTAATAATCTGGGAAACTACTTTAAGTTATAAAAACGGCTTTATATTTTTTACGTGTTAGATTAAAATATGGAAATTATTGCTTAAAACTCCCAAAAAATGCGTTAAAAGTAATCGATTTTTACTCAGTTAAACTGTTGATTAAAAGGAGTTGCCGTCGATTTATTTCAATTATGAGATATAAGACAAAAGCCCAAAGCCTTTAAGAACAGTTGAAAAACGGCGTCCGAAACACGTTAGTACGAAGTGCATATTTTTGCTGTTTTACGCAAGGTATAGAGAAGACCCTTAAGGTAGGAGAGTAACTAATATTTATTTATATTAAATATATTATTATTATTTCCTATAACTATAAAACTATTCAATCGATATCAAACAAATTTGCACCAAACATGTCAATTAGGCCTGTATAGATGCACGAAAAAAGGTTTTGAACATTTTTGAAAAACAACCCTTTTTTTGCCGAAAAAAACCCCAAAATCAGTTATTATTATTAGCTAAACGAGAAGTTTTAAAAACATGCGGTTTTCTGCATATGGTAGGGTACATTAAGGGCTACAAATAAGCCAAATTTTATCAAAATCGTTAGAGTTGTTTTTTTTTATAAAAAATAATAACAGATTTTTTGGCCAAAAACGGGGTTGGTTTTAAAAAATTTTCAAAACCTTTTTTCGTGCATCTATACAGGCCTAACTGTCATTTTTTGTGCAAATTTATTCGAAATCGATTGAATAGACTGTATTCTCTCTAGTTTTGTATACAGACATTTTGTAAAAAAACACTTTTTTGTACTCAGGAGGTCAAAAAAACGGATATTGCCACAAAAATATCAACTTCGATTTTTTTAGCGATCACTATACCTTTCTCTATACTATAGTATAATGACAAAATAAAATCTGTCGTTCATAGTTTGTTAGTGAATTGTGAAAGTAGTCCGTATTGTAAAAAATACACAAATGGGATTCATTAGGCCTACATTAAAAGTACATACTTTATATTACTAACTTTATTGTTTGTCTGTATAAATAGGCCTATATCATATAAACATTTTATAGGCCTAGGCTATGTAACTAAATTAGTTTACGTTAAATTACTTTAATGTAATTTAGTTTATTTTCTTATAATATTTTTGACTAGATATTTTCTAATTATTATTGAGATACAAAACCAAATTAGGCCTACTTACATATACACAACACTATCCACGCGTGCGCACTCATCCTAACTCAACTCGACACTTCCGAACCTAACCACAGATCAAACAGTAATGGTGGAGATGCTGTTAACATTGTTGCTCAGCTGATACGTCTATTGTTGTGCAACTAGGCCTGCCCACTACCCATCGCCCGTTAACTCCGCTTTCGTTGAACTTTGAACAACATTCTTAACATTTATGCGCTGGAAAATTCGAACACGTTTATGAAGAATGGGTTAAAGTCGTAATAGGCTGTTGCTAAACATTCGTGTGTAAATGTTTACGTTATTAGCGAATTTCCGTAGGAAAAATGAGCTATTGCAGTGACCCTTATGGTATGAATTAAGGTCGGGAGTAGCAAATGAGCACCGATCATGGTCCCCAGAACACGTTTTAAGGTGATATTAAAAATCATATATATATAATGTGTCCCAAAAGTCCCACCCCCCTACTATTTTTTTATTAATGGAAATAAACAGATTTGTTTTGGGAATTAATTATTAACATGAACAAAAATTGAGTTTTTTGGTGTATCGAAAATTTCAACCCCTCCCCCAAAAATGGGGTATTTTGGGGGTAAGTCGTAAATTTTAAATGAGAACCCCTATTGAGTGACACCTCATTTTAAAGGCCTTGATAAAAGAAGAAGATTGGCGGAAAGCGGAGGTCTGTATGTTGACTCTATCCAACACAATGGCCAATCAAAGTTATAATTTTTCCCCACTTAAATAACATTGAAATGTTAAAGATGATACATCTGTTATTTTTGACAAGGGTTTAATCCAGTACATCACTCAATCTAAGTTATAAAACATAGTAATTAGTATAAAAACAGTAAAGCTAAGTCCTCTGGAATTCAAAGGTACTGGACTTTTTACTATTAGGAGTCGACAAACATGCACAGTTATGAATAACAAAGCAAGGTTGTATCAACCCAAAGTCCAGTTCAACTTACCCGTAAAATACCCCATTTTTGGGGGAGAGGTTGAAATTTACGATACACCAAAAACCTCTATTTTTATTCATGTTAACAATCCCCAAAGCAAATCTGTTTATTTCCATTAATTAAAAAAATAATAGGGGGGGGGGGCTTTTGGGACGCATGGAATATGTATATATGTGTTCGCACTCTAGCGGCAGCATTTTTAAGTCAGATTTGGTTCAAACTTGGTACACATGTTGGTTGTCTACGTCGCTGGGACGAGTTCGTTAGCCAAAAAAAATCCAACAAACGAAAGCACGTTTTTTGACAGGAAGTAACTATTTTTTTAAATTTATTCTACGAGAATGAATTTGTTTTTCAGTTTTTTTACAAATATGAATGTAGGACGTTATTCCGCACATTTTACTTTTTTACTCGACCTTATAGCTCGCTTGGTTCCCCCAAAATCGATCAAAACGTAAAATACCATAGAAGCAACCGGTTCAAAGCCATGTGGTGGATTTTACCCTGGGGGGCATGTTCTCATCCGAGGCCGAAGGGCGAGTTTTTTACGCTGCGAGCGAATCGAAGCTCATAACCGGCAAGGCCACAAGATCGAGGTACAAACTTCCACTGCGAGTGTAACGAAGGAGCGCGTGAGTCCAAGCTGGAAGCTTAGGCGCAAACAAATTCTACTAATATATTTCGTACAAGTTGGCAGCTATTCAGCACCGTCGTGAATAGATCTATTTCCCAAATTGTTGGTTGAAACCCGAAAACATAAGCGTATAAACATAATTTTGGAAATTTGCTCAACTCACGTTAGCGATTCAGCTGCGTGGTCGAATTGTTTTTCTTTACAAACTGCTATTAGGGAACGTTAGATATCTTATTATTGAAAATTTTCGAACAATCAACATTATCAGTTATTTGAATACAAAAACACTATCATAAAATGTTAAAAAGTACGTTTACAAAATTAGCACTAATTGGGTACTGCAGGAAGAAGTGTAAACTTAAAACTATTATTTAACAACTATTATTATTTATTATTTAATAGTGTATTTTATAATCAAAATAAGTGTTGTATCAAAAATTTACATTTAATAATTTGCGAATTAAAATTATAAACAACTAGGGGAGACCCCTGCGTGCTCCGTACGCAACCCCCAATGGAACCTTCTAAAAACATATGTTCTGTTTTCATTATAATAAAGGTGTAGGATTAATAATAACCTCAAAACTAAGATGGTAAATAATGGTAAATGTTCAAATCAAATTATTTCGTATATTTTATAACAGCAAAATTGTAATAATGGTTAAAAGAACCAGCAAGGCTCAGGTTTAAGCCTCGGCTACGATACGAGCGGTGAGCGGCGGGCGGTGGGCGGCGAGCGTTACTAGCAAAATTCCTGAGCGGGGATGTGGCTACGATACAAGCGGCAACATTCCCACAGTCAACGAGATGACGTCACACGAGGAGCTAGTGCTGACGGAAATACTTAGTGAGAGACCAGTATTTATAGGAAAATCACAATATAGGACTACTATATCTTTAACCGTAGACTTAAGTGATATTTACTTTTGTCCAGAAATTCAGGTGTAACCCGGGTAGAGAGTATTTTAAAAATATATACTTCCTGTGAAAATAACAATGTTAAACAGCCCCACAGTAGAAAGTTTAAATCCTTTATGAGGTTTAAAAAATAAATAAACTCTT
>JAGFPH010024715.1:0-11223 GCA_018207615.1 Philaenus spumarius
CCCATTCCAGGCGGTCCTTGCGCACCTTTAAAACGTTTTACAGAATGACGACCAAATTTATCGACACTCATTCTTTAATTATTATTCCTGCTTCGACCAGTTCTTCGAGAATTGATGCAATTTCGTTGGCGTGACCCTTATTCCCCGCTCTCTGAGAAGCAAATAACAGTTTTAATCTTTCACACAACTCATTTGGATCATTCCAGTAGACATAATTAGAAGATGGTTTTAATATCATATCCCCACCACTGCCAACTTTATTTATTAATTTTGATATTATGTTTTTATATTTTTTACTTTTACTCGATTTCACCTTCCCTATAGCGGAATAGTCCTGGCGGTATACATTTGTTTCGTGTAAAATATCTCCATACACTGAGAGATCCTCTTTTGTATAAATATATGGATCGGGGTCATTCATAATGATTAATTCGTATAGACCGTCGGTTCCTTTATAATATTTTTCATTAATAATTAAATCATCACCTACCATCTTTAATATTTGATTACCCATCTTCCATGTATTACCATCGATATGAATTCCAAACGTTTTATCTATTTTCCTACCACCATCAATTAATTTTACAAAATATTTTTTCGAAATTGGTCCTGTAAAAGTTTCTCTTATATAATCGGTAATACTTTTTCTGCCTTCCGTTGTACTCATCAGATCCTGACCAGTCTCTCGAGTTTCATAAACATCTTCACCCACCGGTGTTGCGGTGGATGGGAGGGTTTCCATTTCATTATCTTCAATTTCCTCATCATCCATAGGCGGTTCGTGCCGAGGCATTAACCGTTTTCGGGATTCGGTTCTAGCGTAATCTTCGTAATCATAATCCTCTTCCTCATCTGCATAGTATTCGCGAGACTTGTTTACCAATTTTTTACGTTTTAAACCTTGCGGTGGGGGTACAAATTTACGTTTTACATCGGATCTTCCAATACTCTCGGGATCCAATTCCTCCTCCTCCTCTTCTGTCGAATCCAATATGTATCTACGCTTTAGCGGTTTTTTTTCTACATCTACCGATTTTGTAACGTCAGCATCTATATTTTGTTCCTTTTCGGAAACGAGTTTTTTCAAAGGATCTACAATGGGTTTAAATTGTTTTTCCAACATCGCTTCTGAATCTAAAATACCGCGCGTTAGAGCCCGGTGTTTTTCTTTTATATTTCTACGCAATTTACTTATTTCTAGGATGACCTGTTCGTTCTCCATAGGTCCTTCCTCGTTGACAATACAAATTTAACTGACCGCTAAAAGATGGGAATCGATAAGTTTTTTGATTCGCGTCAATATATTTGTATTATTTTTTGATTCTAAACATTTTTGAATTCCAAAAATTGATAGTTCATTCTTTTTCACTTGACTTACAGAGTTTAAAAACTCATCATATTCGAACACATTGTTGTTTTTAAAGAAATATAATTTTCCGTTTGTAAATCTGAAAACAGAATCAAAAGAGGAGGGAATTCCTATAAAAGTTTTGTAAATTTGACCATATTTTGATACGCGAAATTTACATTCATCAATTTCCATATAGTAATTATCGTCAAAGAAAATATATGTTTTACCTAAATAAGAATTGACAGCACCTTGCACTCTAATATTTACTCTTTTAACCAACGATTGTAAATCAATTGGGTAACCGTATTCAAGATGCAGAGATGGAATTTCCAACATATATATCTTTTCTTTTATAATCATTATAACAGCGCCGTTTGGTCTTTGGTAGATAAAATCTATTTTTTCAAAATCACTTGGTAAAAAGTGTAACCAGTCCCTTATCAATTGCGGGTTGCTAATTTCCTCTTCCCCATCGAGTGGAACAATCCAAAACCATTTTTCATAAAAAATGTAAAGTTCTTGATTGATTATTAAAAATGTGTTGATATTTTTTACTCCGCATAGATTGGGTTTTGCCGCGCTAGGAGTCGCTGAGGGTTGAGAGACAGTGGTAGGGGTGGTGGTGGTGGTAGTAGAGGTAACAATTTTTCTTTTCCCGTACAAACTTTCTATCGCTAAAACATCGTCTGTTGTAAGGTTTGTATCCGCTTTTTTGTAATATGCGTACATTATCGAGTTTCTATCACTTGAATGTGAAATTCCTAAAGAATGTCCGATTTCATGAATTAAAACCGAAAATATACTCGTTGTATCATCAGCACATTTTTCAGTTTCACTTTCCAAACACCAAGCTTCATCCAGATCCATATGTATTTCAACCTGAGAACCGGTTTTCGTGGGGAAAAAAGAATGACCTAAAATCTGACCGCGACCATCTAAATCGTATGGACAAACAGTACCATCTTTTTGATACCTATGCCGACCTCTTTTATTAGAAATCATTATATCAGGATTCTGTCTGTCATGTATGAATTCAAGATCTGTATACTTTGCCCAAGTTTTAAAAGCTAATTCAGTTAAATCCGTCAATTGTTTATTCACACCAATATAATGCCATCGCAACTGTTTCTTATACCATTTTGATGATGTTCTAAAACTAAAAATTTCATCTGCTACACCACACCTTTTTGTCATCATCAATTCTAAGGTTTGATTGTTAAGTTCACCGTCAGTTGTAATATTATAATATTCTTGGAATCTGAACAAAGCGTCAGTCTTCATATCGATAAAAGAAAAATCGGAAGCATTTTCCGAAGAAGATGATAAATAACCGTAATCCGTAAGATACTTTATTGCAAACGATGTACAATTTTCTTCTGCTAAACCGCTTGGCAACAAATAAAGAAATGCAAAATAAATAAGCATTTTGTTGTTGTTGTTTGTTCTTAAATTAAGTAATAACACCTCTAACACCTTTATAGGGTAAATGAAATAATAAAGTCATATACACAGAATTTTTTTATTATATATCAATTCCCCCTCCACCCCCTCTCTTCAAAATAAATTTCTATTTCCCACTCTAGTGGAATATCCTCTTCTTCTTCCAGGTACTCCTGAAAATGTTCGAAAAAATATACCTCCCAATCAATTTTAAATTCCTCCTCTTCTTCTTCTTCGAGCTTAAAAAGTCTGCGAAGTTCATCGCCGCAAAATAAATGAATAACATCCATTTCTGAAATAAAATAATTTATTTATCAAATCCAACATGAAGATGTTTTGAATTGAATGAATAATATTTTCGACGGAGAATGAATGGTGGTTCATCGGAACCAAGGTTCAACAGCATAAAAAAATCTGTAATAGTGATATTTTCAAAATCAATATCTAAAAACTCATAACCCTTGGTATCACATTTCACTTGCACTAAATAGATTGTAAAATTTTCTTTCAAATAATGTTTAATAGAAACAGGTAATTGCAGTTCATCTATATGAATATCTTCTATTAAAACTTGTTTACATATTTCTATAGCAGATAGTTCAAATAACGTTTGTAAATACATGTCAAGTTCCAGTTGATCCAAATCCGTCACAATTTCGTTCTGTTTGCTCAATTAAAAATATTTCTTCAATTTCAGGATAAGCTACAACTTCACAAACCAATTGTGCTACTCTGTCACCCTTAGTTATTAAAAAATCAAATTCTGAATGATTAAAAAGTAATATCTGAACGTTACCACGATAATCTTTATCTATTACTCCGGCACCAACATTAATAAAATTTTTCACTGCTAATCCAGATCTTGGAGCAATTCTCCCGTAACAATTATGCGGAACTATTATTACCAAATCTGTTTTTACTAATTGTCTATTATGTTTTGGTATAATAACATCATATGCACTTCTTAATTCAAATCCAGCCGCAAAAGGCGACATTTTTTCAGGTGAATAAGCATTTTCAGTAATTTTAAAAAATTGTAATTTTTCGTTAGTACTCATTAAAATTATTATTATAATTGAAATATAAAAGTACTTACTCTTGTATTCACTGACGGTAGCAGAACTAAACTCTTGCACCGAGCATTCTGTTTATATATCGTAGTCCGACTTGTTCACCTTCAACAATTGTGAAACAGGAAAGCGTACATTATCACAGCCTTGCGAATTTACATTGCGAAACATGTTTGTCGCTAATAGCCTTGAAAAATAATTGCGGATGTTATCGCTGGTAGCCTTGACGGGAATTTACGTCTTGCGACATCACCGGGTAGCCTTGCGGACGTGTTTGCCTTGACGGGGAAACCCAGCGGGCGTCATTACCGGGCTTGGCCTTGACGGTAAAAACAACTTGTGTTATTACCGGGTAACCTTGCTCGGACGTGTTAGCCTTGATGGGGAAAACCACTTGCGTCATCACTGGGTGGGCTTGATGCCCGCGCGTGTGCCTTGTGACGTCATCAACTGTCAAGGTCATGTGCCTTGTGACGTCATCGGGGTCAATGACCGTAATTATGCAGGAATGCGGGTCAATTACCAAAATTATGCAAATTAGGGGTCAATGACCATTTAATGACTAATTAATTATGCAGGAATGCGGACCAATTACCAAAATTATGCAAATTAGGGGTCAATGACCATTTAATGACTAATTAATTATGCAGGAATGCGGGCCAATTACCAAAATTATGCAAATTAGGGGGGCCAATTATGCAAATTAGGCAATTTGCTCTGTGTGATATATGGATTTTGCTCCAGAAGGAACAAAACACTACTACTCATGACTAACGTTACTATTTGGTGTTTTTGAGTTTTAGTCCGGTTTTTTTTCTTTAAAATTGTATTTATTAAAATAATTTTAAAATATTTGGATAAGGGACAACTTAAGCACATTTTTGGAAAGGGTATCTTCTTGTGTATCTAGGATAAAAAATTGGTCTATGTAGGTTTTGTTATGTGTTTAAAATAAAGCTAACTGTAAAACACAACTTTTTTGACGTTTTGGAACACCCTGTACATAAGATAAGTTAAAACTTTTTTTTCCAAAATGATCAGTGAACAGAGACCTTTAACATGAGGGATCATTCGACCTACCTTTACATTTGAAAATATTCCACTAACGACACCTACTTAAAAAAAAGAAGCACTTTTGGGAGTTTGAAAATATTTTTACTGAATTCTCTATGGTTGAAATAGGGGGGGGGGGGTTAAGTTAAAACGAAGGCTGTAGCTCATTTGGTTAATTCGCTATATATTGCGCACTGGAAAAATACCAGTTTACGTTTTTATAAGGTAGGACTGAAGCGAGATCTCTATTTTCAGGAGTCCAAAATACATATTTTCAGCGCTAAACAAAATATTATAATCGAGTTTCTTTAGTAACGTTAGGACTCCTTGCCTAAAACAACTACTGATTTAGCCACTCATGTTATGTGGTATATTACCGAATTTTATCCGAACACATCAACTAAAGGACCTGGCCCCCATTACCCAACACTCACTCCTTGCCAAGCACCAGGTGTCTGGTCCCAGAACTCGCACTATTCGGGTACTTGGCAGTGCTATACAAACTTCATAATCCAAGTTCTTGATCCAATCAAGGAAAACAAGACGCATTACCATTCCCAGTCATGATAGAAACGAAAGCAGTACTTTTCCTTTCTCGTGCCCATAAATGGTTTCAACGTCCGGAAAGAATGACAGAATCGCGTTTATCGATTGCCCAAAGAGAATATCATGCCTAAGTACACAACAATCTTAGGAGAAGGTAATAGAATGTATAGAATGGTGTGTGCGTGCGTTTGTAAAAATGCGTATAAATGTTTAGTTTAGTTGTGTTTAAGATTCGCTCGGGTACGTCAAGGGACTCCAAAACACTCTTAACACGTGCAAATAATCCCCACCATCCTGCGGGTCTGGACATTAGCC
The DNA here is from genome assembly GCA_018207615.1 of Philaenus spumarius. Lineage (NCBI taxonomy): Eukaryota > Metazoa > Arthropoda > Insecta > Hemiptera > Aphrophoridae > Philaenus > Philaenus spumarius. Next base: position 5,776 of record JAGFPH010024715.1, read on the forward strand.
TTTAACTACTGCGCAACTAGAGTCTCCTGATTGGTTATTGTATTTGCTTACACATTAGTCGTCTTAAAATAACATTGTTTGTAATCCATTTTGTTATCGAGTTTTTACAACAACAAAAATTTAGTTCCATTTTATTTTTACACTTCTACGATGAATGCCGAGTTTTAACCCTTTCACTATAGTTTAGTTCTATTTAAACTGTAATCGTATTAGTGTCATTCTGCCGAGTGATGTTTTGTAAGGTTTCAACTATCCTCTACTTCTTTGTTTTTGTTCAGCATTATGACTAGGAAATCCATGGGCGCCCATATACCTATGGGCAGAAAGGTTCCCCCCCCCCGCCTAGTTTCCAGGGAAAGGAAAATATGATTATTATTAATTAATTATAGTCAGATATTTTTCTTTAAAGAGATTTTAGCACTAAAATATGTTTTAAATGTTATATTTTACATATAATTATTTTATTTTTTACGGCTTCTAGAATTCTCCAGATTCCCCTTCACGGTACATCCATCTTCAATAAATCCTTTGCAGTTTCCGGCTGCAGATTGTGGAATTCTGTTTTTGCTTGGGTGGGGGGAGGGTTCACGTCCATCACAGATTAAATCGAATGTCGGAGGACAGTTTTAGCTATGCAACGAGAGAATGTACGATTTCGTAGCAATACACATTTTGTTAGTTTTTTCTTATTAATTTATGTAATATAAAAAAAATCTTAACTGTTGCTGGTCTTTTACATTCATTGAGCGACTGAAGTTTGTTTTTATGTTTAGTTTTGTTATTTTAATTTAAAGGTATTTTAAAGGTTTTTCTTTATACTTTGTTGCTGACATTTAAATATTGTATTCAGAATGTTGTGTGGTATGTAAGTGTATGTATGTATGTGTGCATTTTGCAGATCATTTCGTTATAATTTATGTTTTCTATTTGTAGACTAAGTTATGTTAGTTTATATTTTTCTTTATGTTTGTCTTTGTTAAGATTGTTAAAATGTTTTAAATATTTATGTATTTTGTTGTAGCGCCGACTGCGCCCAAATAAATGCGATCCATAAATCAATCAAAAAAATATTGATTGTTACTCAATATTGTTATTTAATAATAATTCAAATCTGTTCCCGTTAGACAGAAAAGGTTAAAAAGTTAATGTATAAGAATCCCTGCTAGTCGTCATTTATCTGAGACGTCTAAGAGGAATGATGAATAAGCAATAGCTTTAATGTAAATCCCTTGTTATTTCAAAAGTCTCAAGTGCAATCTTACGCTATTACTATTTAATGAGATTTAGATGACGTTCTGTTTTCATGCAATATTTCCTGAGATAAATGAAACTTTAATGTAAACGCTAGCTGATTGAAAAACAGAACGCAATAGAAGATAAACAGGGCATCCTTATCTTTGAGCACATATGAAGAAAACAATACGTTTTACTTTTAATTAAAAATGTACAATATTTATTTTATCTTCTGGTATTTGGCAAATTGGTATTACGCTCTCAATAAAGGCAGCACAATGGAAGAGTATCAAATTTACCAACACTTCAAAACCAATCCGGATAGTTTGTTGAACCGGAAACTGAACTTTGCATCCAACTGCCTATATGATACTCCACCTTAGACAATAATGTCAAACTTGTGGGCTTTAGCCTAATAGCATTGTATTTGGATAACCGATTAGAACTCCGGTCCAATGCATTATTTCAATCCACTGGAAATTCGACGATAGCGGCGCGATCTATGGGGGAAACGACGATAGCGGTGTGTAGCACCAATGCCTTGAATGATTTCTCCCTAGCGCTACCTCGTGGCGCGGCTATGCAATATTTTCCCGACAACCTTTTTTTCGCCACACTTCCACCGTATGCATGCATCATCTATTTTATATTCATGATCTATGCTAATAGAGAGATAATTAGTGTAATGTCTCAGTGAATAGCCCACTACTACTTGAGTAGGAAGTGGCCACATATTGAAATTATTATTTTATATTACTTTCAACGTCTACTGCATTGCCAAATTTGTATGTTTATTTATTTCTGTGTAATGTGTACTAATGTTTGTATGTGAGTAATTTTTCATCTGATGATGGTATTATCAGATACCATAACAGCTGTAATGGAACAATAAATTCAAACTACAAGATAGCTTGACGTAAGTTCTCTAGTATAAAATTTATTTTATCTACGAAATAGCTTCGGAAATAGTGTTTAGAATTTCAGATCACAAAGACAATCGATATTTTTTATGAAACTTTAAACGGTGCTTATCATTTATTCAATTCTTTAACTTTCTCGATATTTCAATTAAACACCTTTTTTTCCATTAAACTGAATTGGTAACCGTTAGAGCCTTCGCTTAAGGGACGAGAGAGTATCGAAGCGAGAGAGATTCGATCTCGAATTGATTCCCCCTCCACTCGACTTCCTATGTAAGCGAATGGGGATCCCCCAACAAGGTGTTTTGCTGTCGAGAAAGACTCGAACTGTGCGAACTGTCGAGAACGGGAAAACTCTATCGTGACGCTTGAAACGATGAGTTGTGCCTTGTTGATCATGGAGGTGTTTAATGTGAAATTTGAGGGAGAAGTTGAAAACCCCTCCTTTGTTATATAATCACATCCTACAGGAATATTCTAGGAAGGAATATACATATAAAACATGGAATGAAATTGCCGAGGAAGTATATTTGTCAACTAAGAATCTCATGTCATTAAACTTTTCCTTAATATAATTATAGTTGCATAGTTTTATTACACATAATCATTAAATAAAATCCGGTCGAATTTAAATTATTGATGCCATTGATTATATAGAATATCAGGTATTATTAAAACAGTTGATTATTAACTTTGAGGATTAGCTGATGTTCTTTGTGCCAATTCAATATTATAAGAAAATTTACAACAGCAGAAAGTTATAAATCTAGGCTATTCTCTAGATTTATTTATAGGCCTAAATCTCTATTATTTTGCATCACTCTTTTGCAATTACTTTACCGCAACTAACAGCCGAAATGATAGTTCCGCTCGATGCACCCGTATTTTATGAGTCTTCTTTTCATCCATCAGTCGGTACTAATAAAACATGACATATTCCATATCATAATAACATAATATTATCATAAACTGCTCATTTTAAAAACTTTTGAAAAAGAAAGTTTCGAACCTTCTTAGTTAGGGCACTCCAAATGGAAAAAAATATATTTTTCATCAATTTTAAATTTTTTATGATTTCTTATTCTCCTGTTCTTCCTCTTTCCAAAAATATACAACATGCTATGGTTATAATTATCTTTAAGTCCCAAACAAATAAATAATGTATGCGTCACCATGATAATAAATGGCTTAGAGACCACATGAATTCGCTGTACTACAAACACTTTTATAGTGTTTATTATTGTAGTGAGTTATTTTGAAGAACTTTGGTGAAGAGGAAGCTGGAAGAAATATATGCTGCTGAAGAAGGCCCAGACAACCCCACATACTGCCCAGGAGGCCATTAGCAAAAGGTAGGCTACTTATGAAGCTTAAGAAATATATTTTAGGAATATGAATTCAATCGCCTTATATTGTGTTGTGAACTTATGACCCTACTAACGACAAAACATTACCAGTTTATGTAAAATGTTGTAAGTAATATTAATGGTAGATATGATGAATTTAATCAGATCACAATTATAATAACTTTATTGAGGTATATTTTTGATTTACTGCTTTTGTTCTTCGTTTTTGTTAGTTTCTTGATTGTGATGTTGTTATTTTTTAGTTTATCCTGTATAAGTCCAACGGTTTCAATAAATTTAATATCATATAATTAATAAATTTACTCCATTTTATTTCTATTGTATACTATTAAAATATCAACTTCCGTTCATAATTATACTTTTAAACTTTCGACTAAAAGCCTTTAGATTATACACCTTCTCGTCTACAAAAATGTAAAATATTTTCAAAATTTTATGACAAAAGTTCAGGTCACTTAACCAATAAAAAATACAATGCTTAATACACTATTAACAATTTTATAAACAACTAAATTATAAAAGTACTAGGGTAAACCCCTGCGTGCTCCGCACGCCAACCCCTTTGGAACGTTCTATACGCATAATCATGTTATGTTTTCTTTATAATAAAGGTGTAGAATTAATAATAACCCAAAAGCTAAGATGGTAAATAATGTTAAATGTTCAAATAAAATTATTGCATATATTTTATAACAGCAGTAAAGTTACGTTAAAAGTTAAAAGAACCGGCAAGTCTCAGGTCTACACTTTAATAAAAACCTAACCTAAAAGTTAGAAATACAAATAATTGCTTCAAAGTGTGAAATAAGGTGTTAATGAAAATATTAGAGCAAACGGCTGTTTTATCTGTTATTTTATTAAATTGGTTGCTATGTTAAGTCATCAGTTTGGCCTAACCTAAGAACTTTTTTTGGCTAGATTTACAAAATATTGAAATAAAAAATGTTTTTATCAAAATTAATTTATAACCTATGTTTCTCTGGGATAGTGAAGCTTTTTATTAGTAAAACTATTTATTTAATCGGTTTAGTAGTTCCAGAGATTACCCCCTATATCCAAAAAATAAAATATAATATTAGTATAGATACATTAATAATAAAATATTTGTATATGTTATACGCATATCTACGAATGTTTCCGAAACTAAACGCATATGTATTTATTCTTTAAATTTGAATAAACGAATATACTGATGATAAAAGGTTGCATTTATATTCAGTTTATAACCTCAAATCAAACATACATTAGTTCTAAAACTCATATTTAAAAAAAAAAAACAACTTCACAAGAAATTATAATTATTGAAGTTGTAAAAATAACAACAAAGTATAATCTACGCATGGTTTTGTTTAAGTATTACAAATGATGGGTTAAATCACCTTTTATATTATACATTACTCACGTACGTTCGTGCACTCGCTTTTATATGAGTTAATTTGTACAAATATGATACTATAAAGCTATTTACACAATTGTGACGAATCAAGCTGTCATTGTTTGACTGTTTCCACACAGCTGGACATTTTGCTTTGCCCACGTTTTCATGTTTCCTGGTTCTGCTAAAACGCCTTAAGCGGCGAAACATTGTAGTTTTGATGTTCTACCTGTGCAAGTGTGTCCGCAACTAAACAATGAACAAAACGTGTAATGTGTATGCTGCAATTTACATAAATAAGGAAATTTGTGCATTTTTCTGCATTAAATAGTGTTAAATTGGTTTTGTTAATAATGTTTAAATAATACTTAAACTTTTGTAAATATATTAAAATCATAAATAAAACAAATGAACAGTATTAATTAATACAACTTCGATTTTGTATACATTAAATGAGATAAATACATTTTATTTGTTAACTAAAACACTTACAACCTCGATTTTCCTTAAGGATCTTTCTTTGTAACCTATTTTCTTTGTATTACAAAAGCAA
>JAGFPH010024717.1:0-11222 GCA_018207615.1 Philaenus spumarius
AGTCCTACTTTTATATATAAATCTTGTAGTTTAAATACTGTTAAATTATTGAAGAAACGAATCGTCTTCGCAGATATTATAAGTCAAGTTTCAAATGTAGACAAATATTTAGCACGCATTTATATTCGGTTAAAATTCAGAAAATGTATTCATAGATTTGTTAATGTTTGTTTAATATATCTCGAAAAAATGTTTATTTATAGTTTAGTTTTTAAATAAGGTAAGGATGAAGAAGTGATAAACCTGTATGGTAAATTATTGTTTTATAGGTATATTAAGTATTGGAATGCAGAAAAATCTAACCGCTCGATATATAGACAGGAGGAACTTTAGTAGAGAAAGATTTTTTTGTTGAACTTAGACTCAAATTGAACTTATCCATAACAGTTTGTTTAACATACTACACAAATTACTCCTTATTATAGTGTTTCTAATTAAATAAACAAAGTACATTATTAGAGTACATTTAAGTTTATTTAAATACAAATTCATAAGGCAGAGAGATAAAATAACTTATACAAAAATATTAAAATTGTACTTTAATAAAACAGTAGATAATCGAATTCACACCAATGCTGTTACATTAGCCGTAAGTCACAGCTGGTTGAGATATCCCATTATATTACTAGCAGTGTAACAAACTTAGAAAGTAATGATTTACCTAAATGAAATTTCTGTGAAAATAAAGGAATGCCAAATAGTAAATATTTAAAGCATTCACTCAAATAAATGGCATTTACAAACATAGACAATCTACAAATTGCTAAATTACATTAACTTGCACTGTTAGTTTTCTTTTGTTAATACCATTAAAATAAATGCTCACATGACAGAGGTTTGCATATACAAAATTTGAACTGGGGCAAATTTTTTGAAACAATGGCAAAATTTCCCTGTACCGTACATAAAAAAGTACATCCTAATATCTAATAAACATCCCTTGGATTTGGCTCTTCACCAATCACTCGCTAAAACGTTAGAAGGACTTAAATCATTCTCGTCTTCAACCGTAAATGATCTCTAGTTTTAGTCATTTACATTATTGTACCAACACCTTTAAAATAACGGGTCACAAGGCTAGGGGTTTGCATTTTTCAATTTTGAGCTGCCCCAAAATTTCCCATTGTGAAAATGGTAACAATTTTGTCTTATGCGTAAAAAAGTACATCCTAATACCTAGTAAACATTATCTGATTTTTTGTTTTCAATTACTCACTCAAAAGTTACCGGGGTGTCTGCAGACCTTTAGTTCACCCTGTATATAATTCTCATCAGTACGTGTGTATTCACTAAACTCATCCTAAATGGCTGGACCAGTTTTGATGAAACGTTGAGTGTGTGTTTGAGTGAGTCCCTGGGTGGTTTAGATTCACAATTGGGAGTTGTTAAAATGGTGTTGCTACCACTATATAATAAATATAAATTAAACTAACTTCCTACACGCTATAAAGCTAAAATTATGTAATATTATTTTTAAGGGATATACAAAACTATTTGCAATTTGATTACTTAAGTCAAAGGGATAAAATAGAATAACTAACCTTAAAATTCAATAATAATCCGCTTACTTTTTCTATATTCTCAAAAACTACTCAACTAATTTTACTAAAATTTCACAATTTACACATATTAGTAGCTAACCCTATACAATAAACATAAATTGCACTAAATTCCTACAAACTATAAATCTGCAATTATTTAATATTATTCTTAATTGATATAAAAAATCATTTGCAATTCGATTACTTAAATCAAAGGGATGAAATGGGATGACCCCACTTAAAATTAAATCAAGCAATAGTGAAGTATTATTAGTTATTTGTAACTTTTTTTATGACATCTGGTAAATCAATTTGATATTTAATTTTGTCTATACTAAAGAGGTAAAATTTGTTTGTTTGTTTTTTTTTATGTAGGGGGTATTCTCTGGAATTACTGGACCGACTGAAAAAATAGTTTTACTAATAAAAAGCTTCACTATCCCTGAGTAACACAGGTTATAATTCATTTTGATACAAATATTTTTTATTTCAATATTATTTGTAAATTTAGTCGGAAAAAATTCTTAGGTTAGGCCTGGACTGATGAATTAACATAGCAACCAATTGAATAAAATAACAGATAAAACTGTTCCAATAATTCCATTAACACCTGATTCCACACTTTGAAGAAACTATTTGTATTTATAACTTTTAGGTTACGTTTTTATTAAAGTGTAGATCTGAGCCTTGCTGGTCCTTTTAACGTTGATTATAACTGCGGTAAACATATCTATACTAATATTATAAAGAGGTTTTTTTTTTTGTTTTTATGTAGGGGGTAATCTCTGGCACTACTGAACCGATTGAAAAAATAGTTTTTTTAATAAAAAGCTAGTACACTATGCCTGAGTAACATAGGCTATAATTCATTTCCCTACATTTTTTTTTATTTCAATATTTGTAAATTTAATCCGAAAAATTCTTAGGTTAGGCCTAGAATTATTATAAACCAACACATGTATTTACATTTATTACCATAGCAACCAATTGAATAAAATAACATAATACAGCTGTTTGCTCCAATATTTCCAGTAACAGCTGATTTCAAAATTTGAAGCAATTATTTTTGTATTTCTAGCTTTTAGGTTAGTGTTTTAAAGTGTAGACCTGAGTCTCCTGGTTCTTTTAACCATTATTATAACTGCTGTTATAAAATATAAAAAATAATTTGATTTGAACATTTAACATTATTTACCATTTTAGTTTTGAGGTTATTTTAATCCTACACCTTTATTATAAATAAAACATAACATATGTTTTCAGAACGTTCCATCGGGGTTTGGCGTGCGGAGCACGCAGGGGACTCCCCTAGTACGAAATAATTTGATTTGAACATTTAACACTATTTACCATCTTAGCTTTGTTGTTATTATTAATACAACACCTTTATTATAAAGAAAACATCTCATGATTATGTTTATAGAAGGATACAACAAGGTTGGCGTGCGGAACACACTAGGGTTTCCCCTAGTTAACTATAAAATGATAAACTAATTTAACTCTAGGCTAATCTTGGTGTAGGCAACTATTCAGAAATTGTGTTTCTTTAACTCGGTTATCCGACAGCTGACTGTATAGATTCTACAACAGATAAAGTTAAACCAACATTTAGCTTAAAACGATTATCTAATGACCTCAATTCAATGCTTAATTAGGTTTTCTGTAAAACATCAATAATTGTATGCTCATATTAGGTAAATAACAGTTGAGTTAATTTTATAGGCACAACAACCAAACTGATGTAGTAAAAAAGTTACTAAACCGATATTTTATTACAAAAAGAACATTGTCAAGTAAATGGCATAAAGTAGAAGTTATGCATTTTTAAAACAGTGATACTTCAACACACGTACACACGACGTGTTAAACAGGTTAGGTTGTGAACTTTTCTTTTACATATTTAAAGTACTTTTCTTATGTTATGGAGCACAAAAACAACTATAGCCCTTACTTGCAGATGTACATAACACGTACTGAACCATATATAATAACCGTAAAATAATAGTGCCAGTTTGTGCTCAATAGACGGAATCGTTCCTCCTGTCTATATCCCGAGCACAGCCAGTCTTACTATTCGACGCTTTCATTGGATAGTTCTAACAGATACGCACAAAACTTAATATCTCCGCATGCAAATGTACTACTAGACAGTATAGTTTTATAACTAGGATCTTTGTAAGCGAATTCTTTATTAATGTACAAAAACTGTATTGGCATGGAATTCCATCCATTAGAAATAACATAGGCAATGGTGTGTAAATAAAACTGATCGTTATGAAATCAATGTGTTCTCATTGTTTATCTGATTGCACTAATTTTAAACCCACTTTGAACCCATAGCTACTACTAGCTGTTCATCCTGCTTCTTAAAATAAGGAACCATTTTATTAAAAGTGTGTTCATCATACTGTATTATAAACTGACTGTGACTCTTTATTATAGCTTATTCAATAGTAAGCTGACTTTTTATGGTTCTAGGACCTAAAAATATTTTATTGTACTAGGACGAAAAAGCATTCTGCGAAAATAATGCATTGCGGTACTTTAAAATTACAACAACTCAAAAGGTTCAGCTTCTTCCCAACTGATAGCAGCACTGTCGCGGATCGGTTAAATCGCGTTTAGAATCTATAAACAATAGCTGACCCGTATGGCGTTGCCCGTGGTGGTTGGTATTTTCAGTCTTTTTAACGTAATTGTATTCTTTTTAAATGTTCAGTCAGTGAGTGGTATTTAGCTTTTATATATATAGATCTTAAATAATAAAAGCACTATTTTGTTGTCATAATAATAAAAGATCTGAAATCATTATTTTAGTAACTTTGATCCCCCCAAACTCCTCCTAAAATTTCGAAATTTTTCATACTCTTTCTTAGTAAGCACCTATGGCCCTAGAGGAAGCTACATACCAAATTTCATTTCAATCCGTTCTGTAGTTTTTGAGAAATCGTGATTTAATAACTTTAATTCCCCCAAACCCCCCCTAAAATTTCGAAATTTTTCATACTCTTTCTTAGTAAGCACCTATGGCCCTTTTTTTTTTTCCGTAGCGAATGTGGAAGCTCTACCAGCCAACACCAAGAGCCGGCACTCCCAGTAGTGTGGAGCTCTCATCCACTAAACCACCTCCGCTTTACCATCTTACATCACACTGGAACTGCTACCAGCATTACTTCAGTGAGATGTTGTCTAAATTTCTGTTTATTTCCTATTGCCTAAATTGTACTATTCTCCACAGGTTAGCTGTATGGATCTTGTCTCTCTTTTTGCTGAAGTATTGTTCTAGCAAAATCATTTATTGCTTTCCAGTTTCTTCTACTCTCTACCATGATCGGTATGAGTGAGGACACATCAGGCATAAAATTTATATTTTTCTTTAGGTCTTCTCTTTCCCGCATCCACCTTGGACATTGAAAAAGTGTGTGCTCTACTGAGTCCACTATTTCTTCACAATATCGGCAGGCAGGTGTGTCCCTTATCCTAAATCTATGGAGATAACCACCAAAATCTCCGTGACCCGTCAATACCTGTGTTAAATAATAATTTGTGTCCCCAAACCTCCGGTTAATCCACACCCTAAGGTCTGGAATTAACTTCCTAGTCCATGACCCAGTAGCACTTTGCCTCCATCTTGACTGCCACAAATCAATAGTTTCTTCCCTCAGCTCTTTGTAGACAAGGTTTCCTTGGCTTCTCCTTCTGGCACTCTCACTCACCAGCAAATCAATTGGTGGTACACCTGCAAGTACGATTGCTGCCTCCGTGCTAACAGTCCTATATGCGCTAATAGTGCGTAGTGCCATTCTCCTCTGAACGCTAATAACCATCTTTTTAAACTTCGAGTATTTTAAGGCATCCATCCATATTGGTGCTGCATAAAGCATAATAGAATATGCAGCAAACATGAGGACCTTACGCTTAGATGATCTGGGTCCGCCTATGTTCCTGAGGACTCCTTCCAAAGCTTTTACCACTTTCTCAGCTCTTGCAGTAACGCTTCTCACCTGTTCTGTCATTCTGAGGTTATGGTCGAAGATTACTCCTAAATATTTCAGACACTTGCCCGTTGTCACTTCTGAATCACAAGTCTTAATTGTGAGGGATCGTATTGATCTCCTAGCAACCAAGAGTGTAACTTCTGTTTTATGGGTTGCCAATTCCAGGCAGTGTTCCTCCAACCATTTGGATATCATCGAGATTGCCACATTTAACCCATCTTCCAACTCCAACCTGTTCTTCCCAGTAGCCACAACTGCAATATCGTCCGCATATGCAATGACTTCTACTCCAGTTGGGAAGTCCAGTCTCAGGACACCGTCATAATATATGTTCCACAAGAGAGGCCCTAGGACTGATCCTTGTGGGACCCCGCAGGACATGTACAGCTCCTGAGTGTCTCCTACAATTATTTTTCTACGGTCGAGATAGCTCATAATCAATCTGATTAGATATTTTGGAACAGCCTTCCTCTTGAGTTCCTCGATTATTCCATCCCAGGTTGCGCTGTTAAAAGCATTTTTAACATCTAGTGTGGCCTGTGCACAAAAACCACGATTCTTATAGTTACCGCGATTCACCCTTGCAGCAATGTCTTTTACGGCACTCATCGCATCCAACGTTGAGTGATTCTTTCGAAAGCCATGTTGCCTATCGGACAGACCACTAGAGCTTTCAAGAATCATCTGCAGTCTTGCTGTGATCATCCTTTCAAGAAGTTTACCACTCTCATTAAGGATGCATAATGGTCTGTAGCTTGTTCTTACATTATCTATCTTTTTCGGCTTTTCTATTAGTACCAGTCTGGCTTCTTTCCATCTGCCTGGGAAATACCCTTCATAAAGCAGTTTGTTAAACATGCCAATATACTTAAGGCCATGTTTTAAGGAAACTCTTTTTACCACCTCTGCCGGCACACAATCTGGTCCTGGGGCTTTGTTTATTTTAATCCGCTTTGCAGCTATTGTTAATTCGCCCAATGTGAAAGGTTCCACCTCATCCATGGCAACCTCAGGGGGGCTCCAATAAATTGTTTCCCTTTTAGGAAACAGCTCCTCAGCGATTCCCATTTTTACTTCATCACTTATGTAAACTGCCGGAAACCTTCTCAATTTCCCGCATACAATTTTGTAGGCCATTCCCCATATGTCTCTATTGAGATCGGTGCAAAGGTCCTTCCAGGCTTTGTATTTAGCCTCCTTAATTACCTGCTTTAGTTTGGCTTTCATGGATTTATATTCTATTCTGCTCATCTCCGACTCATCAGTAGACAGCCTTCTATTGACCCTAGTCATCTTCCGTCTTAATTTAATACATTGTCTCCTGACATCAGCTATTTCCTCAGACCACCAATAGACAGGCTTCCCACGCACAGACCGACTTTTCCTTGGGAAAGATGCATCACACGTTCCACTGATTACTTCCTCCCACTCTTTGTTGGACAAGCATTCTCCACCCCTGTCATTCATGTTAGTACGAAAAACATTATCAAAAACTTCCAATCCTTCAGGAGAGATTTTCCATCCAACATTTTTCCTCGCAGTATACAACTGTCCTCTCTTGGTCGGCGGTAAGTGCCGAATCACAAAATGTATGTTGTTGTGGTCACTCAGGTTTTCTTCCTCACCCACATTCCAGTCCTTAATCCTATTCCTTATACTGTCTGAGCAAGCCGTAACGTCAATAAAAGAACAGCTAGTACCTCTTCTCCATGTAGGGGTGTTTCCAGTATTTATTATATGTAGTTCCAATTCGTCCATCCATTCAGTCAGGGCTACTCCTCTACTGTCCTCTACAGGAGATCCCCATCTCATCCCTTTTGCATTGAAATCCCCACCAATTATCACCTGACACGAACGCCCATGCTTTTTGATCTCTGTCTTAAGCCTTCTCAAAAACACCTCAAACTCAGAATCAGTTTTGTTTGGGGAAAAGTAGCACGCTATTATAACCATTTCCTGTGTTCTTGCCCATACAAAACCATCCCTGGCACCGCTTTCTCTGAAATTTGTCTCGCTATTGCATGATCTGATAGCTACATCGTTTCTATTATCCGTGATCCAGGGGCATTTGCTCACCTTATTCTTATTAGGTTCCGCCACCATAATGATGTCCACTTTGAAATCATCTATTGTTTTTTCCATCAAATCCATAGCAGCTCTACATCTATTCAAATTAGTTTGTAGTACTCTTATCATGTTTGGTCTCATTTTCCCATTCTGATCCGATTTCAGCTTTCCTGTCCTTTCTTTTTTTGCTTCCCTTAATAGATTTGCTAGCAGACTTTAAAGCATATCTGCAGGCATTTACACCTACTACTACCAACTCTGTGTCCTTTGGTCTTGCATAATGGACATTCTTCATCTTCTACTGGGCAGTCTTTCCTGGTATGTCCTGCTTGCCGCACTTAAAGCAGCATGCTGCTCTGTTTTCACCTTTGCAGTCAAAAGCTTTATGTCCGTACCCCCAGCAGCGAAAGCATTTGAGTACGTTAATTCGTTCTTCAACTCGTCCTCTAATAAATCCTATGTTGATAAATTTTGTTTTAACTAACATATCAGCTGCAGCCTTGTCAGCTACTATAGTAACAGTTTGCATATTTCCTCTGATAGGTCGGAGTTCTCCTACTGTTATCTCACCTTCTACCTCCGTCATTAAGACGTTTAAGGACTCTTCTACATCTGCTTTGGTTAAAGTCGCATCCAGGTCCCTAATGTACAAAGACCGAGTTTCTTTCCTGTCTCTTGTTATCCTGACGTCTGCTTCATTGAGTTTCTCCGCCAAAACACTCCTAATTTTCTCACTTTTTTCCATGTCTTTATCAGTTACTATCAGGAGTTCACCGCTTCTCGTGCTCCTTAGGGACCTAATTGCCTTGCTTTCACTAATACCTCCCAAAGCTGTTTTAACCTCTTTCAGAACCTCTTGGTACTCTCTGCCTTTAGTTTTCACCAAAACCGCATTTGTATTTGTACTCCTAGGCACTGCTGTGGTCGGCTTTTGTTGTGGTTTACTCTCTTTCGGCATGTATAGATTTACATTAACGTTATCCTTCAGGCATATAACTTGTAGCATCTTCCTCAGAACGTCCCCGCTCATACTTGAGATCTTGTGAGTCGTTATATTTCTGATCCCATTAACACGGGCAAAATCTACCACCTTTACTAACTTGGGCCACAAATCTTCAATAGTCCCATTTGTCAAGATTTTTACTATTCTCCTAGTGACTTGCCCCATCCTGATGTCTCCCTTCATACGGGTTGTAGTGGATTCCATGACTTCCATTGGATCAGTCATTTCTTTTAGCTCTGGGTACTTGTCGCGATACATCCTCTGCACCGATTTTTCCATTTCTAGATCATGTTCTTCTGCAATAACTAAACTACATTCACTCGAAATATCCATAACAGGATTTCCTACAGTTGTCTTAATATTTTTAAAACTGTCGCTCTCCCATCTTAAATTCTTGAGTCTTTCAAAATCTATCACTCCATTGCATGTCCTGATATCATCTTCACAAACCTTAAGGACCCACCTGGGTTTAGTCCATTGGTTTCCTATCTCCTCCAAATCTATAGTTGAGGTTCCGACTGACTTGCCCAGGTCATCAGTCTGTACTCCAATTGAAACCATCTTCTTGGTAGAACCCGAAATTTCCTTCCTTGGGTGCTTGCAGCTTGCCTCAGTGATCAGCATTTGTGTCTTGTCAGTTACCAGCTGCGTCATAAAGTCAATAATTTTCTTAGAGCCCAACCGCATCGCCAGTGCGTTAAGTTGTGAGACCTTAGACTTAATTTCTCTTTTAGTGTTAACATTATCTTTTGTGATTTTAACTAGTTCTCTTATATTCATCGTTACATCAGAGATTAGCGCTTCTGTCCTATTTAGCTCCATTTCAAATCCACCAATATCCTTCTGCGTACGGCCACATTCTTCTTTTCTTCTCCTCTTATTGTTTTCAGTAAAAGATTCCTCCGGTGAACTATCCTTTGCAGCTGGCTCCTTCGTAGAGTTTCACTGAAAGACGTCATACAGAGGGCAGACATTTGGGCTGGCTTCTCCAACCCTGGTGTTCGTATTACTATCCCATTCCATTGTATGCTGCAGTAGTAAAGCTCGCGCCGGTTTGCTACTCGTAGGATTGAGACCACTCGGGCTTTCTGTAATATTCTCTTCCGTTATATTTCGTATATTTGGCATGGAAAGTCTTCTTTGTTGTTGAGGAGATCTGGCTATCTTCGTGCTTCGTGAAAAAGGGTCTCCATCTACTTTTTCATCATTTATGTGACCGTGAGGTTTTTCTGCCTCTACTGATTCCTCTTGAGTATTCGTCGATTGTGAATTTGTATCATCTTTTGATGGTGTTCTGTTCAAATTCATCTTCGAGTGAGAAGGATCTTCTTCGCAGAGTTTTACTGAATTTAGTAAGTGATAACAGATCTCTTCTCCTGTCATGCACAGCTTGCAGTCATTGGCTGACGACCCAGGTGTGGCCTGCTTGCTCACCACACACTGTGCCGGTTCTGGGGGTCCGAACCCCTGTCCAGTAGAGTTTAATTCTTTATTTTCCATCATCATCAGTAGTTTAAGAAATTAGATGCAGTAAGCCACCTAACTAGGCCTACGTGCGCCACCGTTGGCCATCTCAGGCTCATCCGCTGCCACACTAAGTGAACACCCTGCAGTGCACACCATCTCGAAAGGCCTGGACCCAAGTTACCCCCGGAAAACCCTAACGAGGTCACCATCTCTTGCTTGTTTGTCCCATCCGCCGGTTCTGCCGTACCAAAGATCCTCTTCTCCGCCAAAACCACCGTTGAGATCTTCACCGTTACCCTGGCAAGGGACCTGTTGGTCCACGGGAGCTATTTCATTTCACTCCTACCACCCATATCTGGGAGGCATTCCCCTATCCGCCACCTGGGGACGCGCTCTGATGGGGTTTCTCAGGCTCCCCGCAGAGTTGTTCGGCCAACCTGAGTCACTGCGTTGGTAATTTTTTCTACGTAAATTCGCTGCAAATGTACATATTCTTGTTCGAATAAAGTACTACGTTAATTGGAGAATACTGTTAATTGGACTACCTAAGCATGTTTGAATACTTTATGGCATATAATTACAACTTTTAGATTCAGATGTGTGTAAGATTTCATACAAGTAGTCAGATTTTAGTTACAAAAACGTTTGATCTATTCCGCAATGTCAAAGTTCTTGGCCTTATCCGCACTTCTGTAAAAAAAGTTATTTAATACTTTCTACGTAAATTGGTGTCTAAAAGGTAATATATTCATTTTTTTTTAAAGTGGTGTTCCATCTTTAGTTTTGTGTTCGTTCAACAAAATACGAAGAAATTTTTTCTGAATAAGAATTATTAAAATCAAAGATTAAAGCGTAGTTTTGTGTGTAGGTTTTTAACCACTTGACACTGCATCAGGGTTGCCCGCCATAGTTTTAGGGGTGGATACGGGACAGTAAACTTTCGCCAAACTATTCCGTACCCCCTACAAACCGTCACATTATTGTCGGGGCTAAATATAGAACACAAACTCTACTCGACCGAGACCTCGCCCGGTGAATTCGATTTGAACAAACACTGGGGACCCGTCAGCGTGTGAAATCCGTAAATTGAATTTATTCGGTACAAATTCTGGAATACTTGAATCTAGAGTTTCGAGTGCAATACAA
>JAGFPH010024718.1:0-11222 GCA_018207615.1 Philaenus spumarius
TATACATGAATATATATAATATTCTCTGCGCGTGGAGAGGGAATAGACGATCCATAGTATATAATAATAAGTTATTATAAATATTAATATATTATAATAATATTATATTATAATAAGTATGCGAAAAATAGTGAGATTATAATGTAAACATTATTTATTTAGAGACTAATGATTTTGAGTGAGGTATTAGTGTATGCACTCTACATAGAATTTTAAGAATAATTTAATATGTACGGAATAATTATAATAATAATAATTATTATTATTATAACTACTAAGCAATGTGTCTCAAAGTACCCCCCTACTGGAAATAAAAAGATTTGCTTTGGGGATTATTAACATGACCAAAATTAGAGTTTTTTGGTGTATCGTAAATTTCAATTCCTCCCCCAAAAATTCGGTACTTTGGGGTTAAGTCGGAATTTTTTAATGATATCCCCTATTGAGTGACACCACATTTTAAAGGCATTGATAAAAGAAGAAGATTGGCGCAAACCGGAAGTCTGTATGTTGACTCTATCCAACATAATGGCCAATCAAAGATATAACTTTACCCCATTTAAATAACATTAAAATGTTAAAGATGGTACATCTGTTATTTTTTACAAGGGTTTCAACCAGTAGGACACTCAATCTTATTTATAACTGTTTATGTTTGTCGACTCCTAATGGTTAGTAATTAGGAGTCGACAAACGTGCACAGTTATGAATAGCAAAGCATTTGCAAGGTTGTATCAACCCAAAGTCCAGTACCTGGGAATTCCAGAGGGCTTGACTTTACTGTTTTTATACTAATTATTATATTTTATACCTTAGATTTTATAAAAAAAATAATAATCTTTTCCCAATAATCCGTTTTAAAATGGCGGTAATTAAAATTTTTTTTTTAAATAACAGAAACGGAATAAACTCAATAAAAGAAAATTTATAAAAAAGTCAAGAGTACATTTTTGTTACCAGTTTCATTTCCCATCCAATAGCTGTAAAAACTAGTGAAAAAAGATTACAGGAAAACAGCGTCCATTATTTTGACGGTACCAACACCCACGGTAACAAAACAAATTTTGATCAACACCAGGTATTTGCCAATATTGCAATTTCAAATTAAAGCACGTCTCCCGACAGCGCCTGTTTTATTCATAACCATAATACAACTATTGATGAAGCAGGGTCGCATATTATCAATACCCGTTGAAACGTGGAACTAGGGTTCCTGGTGGATTGATTTTATCGCAGATTTACCGCGTGAATGAGTCTTCGTGTCGACAATATATTGAGGTGTCGGAAATTTACCCTCATGTAGTATTCACGGTCGAGTTCGTTCCAAAATGTTAAATTCGTTAATTAAGTATTTCGTTGCTTGCAGTATGGTTGAAGTAATTTAAACATCGAGTAACAACTTACTTATCCACCATACCAAGTTTGGTTAGTTAATATTTATACAATTTGTGGATTGGATTTTTGGAGTGTCGACTTTTATAGGCGCACCTCGGCGCAATGTTTGCTGGCAGTGAATCGGATTTTACCGTCACGCATTTTCCCATGCATTTTATGAAACGCTCTAATGAGTCAGCTTGAAAAAGTGTAAATCTTGCCGAGATTCGAACCAGCAGAGTCTATCATCAAAGGCTAGCGTGTTAGCCAGTTAGGCCACGGACTCGTTGGTAGTTTAGTATATTTAAGTTGGGTACAAAAGAGTAACTTAATAGATTGCGTTAATGTTAACACAATTTAATTGAATAAAATGACAGATACACATTTGATTCTAATGTATAACCTAATAATTTTAGGTTAGGCCTAGACTGAAGAACCAACACATGTTTCTAGGATGTATTTATATTAATTAAAATAGAAACCAATAAAATAAAATAACAGATAAAACAGTTTATTTCAATGTATAATCTTTAATAATTTGATGTTTGGCCTAGACTGATGAACAAACACATGTTTCTTGAATGTATTTACATTCGTTACCATAGAAACCAATTGAATAAAATAACAGATAAACAATTAATTGATTCAGATGTCCAGCTTAAATTCAACCTTTTATCATCAATATATTATTATTTTATATACAAATTTAAAGAAAAGATCCATATTCCTTTAGCTTAGGAAACATTCCTACATCTAAACAGCTGATTTCACCAATCATCTGTAAACCCAGTGTATATTATAGTTTGAGGTTATGTTTACAACTTCAATCATTACAATGTTTTGAGAAGTAGATTTTTAAATATGAGCTAAATAACTGATGTATGCTATAATCTACGTGATAATATTTGCTTTGAGGTTATAAACTATATATAAATTCAACCTTTTATCATCAATACATTTTGTATACAAATTTAAAGAAAAGATCCATATTCCTTTAGCTTAGGAAACATTCCTACATCTAAACAGTTGATTTCACCCATAATCTGTAATACACAAAAATAGCACAGATTATACCTTTGGGGTTATGTTTACAACTTTAATAAATATAAGTCATGTAATATTAATAACTTCTAAATCATTTGATCTATCAATAGGAAATAACAAGCAATTAAAAGATATTTTTTTATCTTTCTTTAAATATATAATAACATACATAAATAAAAAAGTTTAACAAATATTCATACAGTTTTATAATCCTTAAAATCGTACACATTTAACAAGTTAAAAATACCTGACAGCATAGTTAGGTAGACCTACACAAAGAGTGTTGTTTAAAAATAATAGTATTTTGTTAAATGATGTATTTCTGATGTGTATCTAATTAATCCGCCTGTGATTCTTCACGGGGGTTTACTAGTGAGTTATTATTATCAAAACACATACAGACAACTTCTAAAGTAAAGACGCATGTTATATTTTATTATTTGCTAGTTTCGACCTGCTGAATAACAGTGTCAAGTTTGGTGGAATCGTTGCGGGGCACCCTGTAGAGAGAGGTGTATTTCACTTTACTAATCAGGTTAAAGCCACATCGTGTACACAAATATCTCATTAATTTAGACATAAAATATTCTGCTGACTTTACTTGTAACCTTCTGTACAAATACATCTATTGTGATTGGTGTCAGAAGTTAGTACAAGGTAAGTAATTGATATGTCACCCCTGTTGACGTTTTGACACCCCAGCTACAGTGTGCCTTACTTGGCAGTAAAAATAACTAAAAAAATCTACCTCGAAAAAAACAAAAGCGATAGGTTATTGTTTACGTGATATCGAGTGTATGAATTTTTGTCATTGTTAGCGAATTTAAATAGTAAAGCTAAACTATCACAGTGACTCAAATGGTGGGACCTAAGGTCGGGGGGAGTAGTCGATGATCATCGATCGTGGTCCCCAGAAAACGTTTGGGTATGCCATTACTTTCACCCCTGTTTTTGAGAATAAGTTAACACAACTTTGTATATATCTTGTGTTGCATAACAGGACAATTTTTTGACATATATGAACCTTTATTATTTTTGGGGGAGCTTGAGTGGGGTAGCGGGGTAAACTACTTCAAATATAAAGGTAGGTCATGTAATACACCATTGAAAAGCTTATTCAAAGAAAAACACAATGGGGCAAACTAGAGCTTAGTATCTTGCATCGTTTCAAAGTAATGGACAATCAAAGTTCTGGAAACTATCATAGCATCAAAGCAGGTCATTAATTTGTTAATATTATGAATAAGTAGGTTGTATGTATTCACTCAATAACTCATCACGATTTCTCAAAAACTACTGAACGGATTGGGATGAAATTCGGTATGTAGCTCCTCTAGGGCCATAGGTGCTCGCTAAGAAAGGTGTTAAAAAATTCGAAATTTTAGGGGGTTTGGGGGGGTTAAAGTTACTAAAAATCCCATAAGAAATGAATAGTATAACATATTTATTGATATATATTTTTTGTTAATATACATTTAACTTTGATTTGTCTATTCGTGCGAAGCCGGATCGGACAAGTTAGTAATATAAAATATGTAATCATTAATTAGTGTACAGCTTTGCCACTTGAAGAGCTGAAGGCAACTCAGATATATATGTTTTTTACTCCAGTCGAGGCTTAAGGCGACGGCTTAAAACAATATCTCATTAATCTATACATTTCATTAATCTATCTCATTAATCTATTCACCTCACTTTTAGCCTTCTCTACAAATACATCTCGATCGCTGTAGTTAATGCGATACAACACCAGAGCTAAGTAATTGATACATCACCTCTATTGACGTTTTGACACTTGTTACAATGTAAGTCTAGTGACGGCGAAAATGTCTACAGTCTTGTAAAAAACGAATTTAATAATGTTTTTTCGCCCCTTCGGTTGACACTGTCGTTTTTGTGTTTTCAGTAGAACCGCGTGTTTTGATTTCCCACCTATTCAGGACGCAGGGCATGGGCTCGTTTTGAGGAACAAATTTTTATCGAGGAAATTATTTGAAAACAAAGTGTTTTGTTTCTTTTATTCAGTAGAAACGCATCGAATACGTCTGAACCTAACCTGCACTTTGGGAGTTTTATTTATCTCGTACTTTCCAAATAAGATTTGTCTGCAGAGGAATCGGTTTGAGTTTTTAGTATTGGTTTTGTGAGTACACTAGCTGCCCGATCCGGCTTTGCACGGGTAGACAAACTAAAGTTAAATGTATATTAACAACAACAACAAAAATATATATCAATAAATATATTACATTATGTATTTCTTATGGGGATTTTTAGTAACTTTGACTCCCGAACCCCCTTAAAATTTCGAATTTTTTAATAACCTTTCTTAGCGAGGTTATCCCTAGAGGAAGCTACATAACAAATTTCATTCCAATCCGTTTGGTGGTTTTTGAGTTTTCGTGATGAGTGAGTGAGTGATATTTGGATTACAATTATATACCATAGATTCTGAATATGGCAAACACAATTTATAACAGGAAACATTGCAGCTATTAAAAAATATATATAATTGTGTGCTTAAGACCACACGGGAGACGCGTAAACCTTTTAACTAACACAATTTACGAAATGAGGAAGCACAATGTCCTTTTCAGAGGTATTAATAATTAAACTATACATTGTATTAACATAAACAGACTCAGCCTATGACGTAGGTCAATCTGTTGCACTTATATACCCAAATAAAATATACTAAATTAGCAATGTGTGCGTGGCCTAACCAGTAAGACGACAGTCGATAGACTCTGCTGGTTCGAATCTCGGCAAGAACTTTTTCAAACAGACGGAATAGAGCGTTTCACATTAGGAGCGTTTCACAAAATGGATGGTGAAATCAACTAAGTTTACACTTAAAAAAAAATTAACTACAAGGAGTGGATTAAATCTCTTTGTGTCGTTTTTAAAACTTTTATAACGCCAGAGTAACATAACAAATTACTTTGGGGTAATAATTTTACTCGATTTTGACCATTCTAAATCTATATGTACAGGTACCGGCGCGAATGCCGGCACTTGAGCAAACCGCTACTAACCTGACTAAAAACATCGGTAATCGGTATTTCTCTGTTTAACACGTTCACTGCTTAGGACGCACATGTGAGCTTGACACTGAACACTCTGAGAAGGGGCCGACACATAGTGTATGTATACGCCAACCCACGTATACGTGCAATGAAAATACTCCCAATACGGGGGTTGGCGTGCGAAGCAGGCAATGCACTGTTCAATGAAAATACTCCTAATACGGGGATTGGCGTGCGAAGCACGCAATGCACTGTTCAATGAAAATACTCCTAATAAGGGGGTTGGCGTGCGAAGCACACAATGCACTGTGTATTGAAAATACTCCTAATAAGGGGGTTGGCGTGCGAAGCACGCAATGCACTGTGTATTGAAAATACTCCTAATAAGGGGGTTGGCGTGCGAAGAATGCAATACACTGTGTATTGAAAATACTCCTAATAAGGGGGTTGGCGTGCGAAGCACGCAATGCAATGTGTATTGAAAATACTCCTAATAAGGGGATTGGCGTGCGAAGCACGCAATGCACTGTGTATTGAAAATACTCCTTATAAGGGGGTTGGCGTGCGAAGCACGCAATGCACTGTGTATTGAAAATACTCCTAATAAGGGGGTTGGCGTGCGAAACATGCAATACACTGTGTATTGAAAATACTCCCAATACGGAGGTTGGCGTGCAATGCACTGTGCGTCGGCCGCTTCTCGTAGGGTTCAGTGTCAAGCTCACACGCGCGTCCTTAGCAGTGAACGTGTTAATATCATTAATGGATATTCCCGTGAGACAAAACAGCGCAATAAACAATGTAAATTAATACGACGTACATCTGAACGCTTTTCAAGAATAGATTGAATTTATACATTTACTATATATAAAAGTAACCAACAAAACGGCAATCAATAATGTTATATCGTAGTCGGTCTCTGCGGAACGAAGCCATGGTGGAGAGAACACATTAATCACACATCTCGAGGGGATCGCGCTAAACTGTCATGTAAGCTTGTAATTGCTGTACGACTCGTGATGTGTCTACTGTTATAAAAGTACTCGTTTAGGTCACTGGAGACAATCAAAGCTGGATTTAATACATTACATTTCACAATTCCTTGAGGGCTTGACTTCGACTGAGTGTTTTAGTTAATATTCTCTCACCTTTGTTGGCAATTTACTAGATTGATTTCATTTGTGGTGTAATGATTGTTTTTAATGACGTGGTAAATATGGAATTAGTAAAATATTTTTACTAATTAAAAAATGTTAATTAATTTTAATTGTTTTACATCACTCCCTCTATTTTTAATCACTTTCCGAAGAATTGTGTGTATTGGACTTGTTGGTCTCTTTGACCGGAATATCGGTCTTTATGACCGCTAATATTCACATTTACACCAGTAGGGTCGCGCGCATCGCTTTACATGTTTGGCCTCCTGCAAGGTTATTACAGGGAAGAAAAAGGGGAGAGCCAAAAAGGGGAAATTGAGGGGAAATATACATTTGAGGCAGTGAAAGCACTATATCAAAGCCCACTAAAGAATACCGTTGAGGGACGGGCTTGTGCACACCGAGACCTTGAACGCTCCAATCTCCGTAGTGCGACGTTGTCACGTTCTTCCCACGCTTCTAACTGGCTGCGGCTGACTCAACGCATTTATAATGCTTTAAACTGTGCGCTCAAGCCTCGAGCGGTAAATACGAGGAGTGTTCGAGGCTAGTAGATATGGCAACGCTGCGCGCCCATCCCACTGGCTCCTCGCACCGGTATTCTTTAGTGGGCTTTCATATAATGGCCTATCCCACAAAAATTAACATTTGAGTTAGCATCATTGTTATAAAAACATCATAGTTTAAAGGCACAGTTGGCCCAAACAACATTTATATTTTCTAAACTAGATAGCATCTCTAATCTATGTCCTAGCAATATTTTTATTGTTGTGGAAAGCCCATGTAACCCAATCCACACCAGCTTGTATTGTTTCATTTGGTTATCTTTCACTAGGCCATTTGCAGTGCGTCAAAAAAAAAGGCAAATGTGGACAAAACATGCGAACTCTGATCTTTTTGCGTAAATCGCTTTAAAATGGGCTCAATAGTAATCCCCTAAGTTATGTGATTACGGTTTTTTGAAAATAACTTAAAAAGTATAATAGATGGCCAAAAAAGTAGCTATATACTTTTTTATGAGTTTTCATCCGCGTTGTTTGAAATAAACGAAATTTAAATAGTTTGTAACAATAAAAAGTTAATAACAAAAAAAGTTTTTAATTAACAATAATTATGATGGGTGTTCCGTATAATCGGGCCTCCCTTGGTGTTAAGGGTAGAGGGTTGAAATTCTCTGACTCGGAGGTAGAAGGGTGAACAATAATTTGTATTCATAAGACACTCAAAACAATATGTTTTATCAACACCATAAAAAGTGGACATATTTACTCCCGGAATGAAACACTCAAAGGCAGACTATTGCGCAGCTATAAAAGGCATAATATATCATTATCGTCTCTACCAATTTGCCTCTGCCTAAAATAGTATGCCAAGTAGTGTTTACTAAATAAAAGATAAATGATCAAGAGTAACAGTGAAACAGTTACAAAAGCGCGACCAATAAGGTCCACACAATCCACTTCTCAGATGACATCTATAATAATATTATAAAGAGGTAACAAATTTTGTTTGTTTGTATGTAGGAGATAATCTCTGGAACTACTGAACCGATTGAAAAAACAGTTTTACTAATAAAAAGCTACACTAGTCTGATGACTCACATGTATGTATAAATCACATGTATTTACATTTATCACCATAGCAGCCAATTAAATAAAATATCAGATAAAACAGCTGTTTGCTCCAATATTTCCTTTGAAGCAATTATACAAAGAGTATACCTAAGACTTGTTGGTTCTTTTAACCTTTATTATAACAGCTGTTATTAAATATACAAAATAATTTCATTTGAACATTTAACATTATTTACCGTCTTAGCTTTGGGGTTGTTATTAATCCTACACCTTTATTGTAAAGAAAACATAACATGATTATGTGTATAGAAGGTTCCAACGAGGATGGTGTGTGTGTAGAGCACGCAGTGGTTTTACATAGTACATTAATATTACTCTTGAAAGATGTACTGAAACATTCCTGAGGAAAAGAGATGTCGTCCCATGTTCCTCGTAAGTATACTTAAATTATAAAAAAAAAGCTCTCAGCGGAAAGCTTTTATCAAAAGAAGTGCAATAAGCCTAAAAAGCCCAGAGCCGAACTAATGCAAGAGATACGGCCAAGGAAACACTCCAGAAATCGAGTATGTAGCTGGAATCGTCTACCGATCATGTAGGCGTTGTTGGAAGACAACTCAGGAAACAATGGTAGTATAGAGAACTGTGGCAGCGCCAGACGATTACGACTGAGGACATCTGCGGCAAACTGCGATGTTTGTGCAGAGGTTCAGCAGCCCAGATAAACGTTGGAGAACGGTCCGTGCCCACTTTTCCATAATTGGCTTTGCGTGCAGTCTGTGATCGCTTATGGTTCCAGCGTGATTTGAACAAGGTTAAGGCTAGAGATCGCACTGTACTGGTAGAAGTAACAAAATATCAGAGAAGAACACAAGCTGTGCTGGGCGCGGCGCATGTGGTCCCAGAGGGCTCTTCACCAACATAGACTGTACATGGTGTAACATCTACATCTAACAGTGACACTGCCCCCACGAGTCTAACCTCAGTTGCTAGGGTACTGAAGGCCTAAACCTCCAGCAGGGCTCCCTAACCCCGTGGTTCCAGTATGTGCGCCGCGAGACTGTAATAACACGTCCACCATTATAAGGCCAAGAATGGTTACTGGCCCGCAAGAAAAATCCAGCTACGGTGTCGGATATATCCTTCAGGTCCACCGGACCATCCCGTGAATAACAATGGCTTTCAGATCTCCTGGATACTGTCCCATTCCCTACACACAAGACATTCTCCGCAGGTCCTAGTTTATGGCAAGGTTTCCCAAGCCCCGGAGAACGAGTGACCGGCAGGCAGCACTTACGTGCTTACCTTATCCCATATCAGTACCGAGGGGTGCCGCCCGTTACCCACATGCTTACTTGGACATGGGACTGGGTGGGTTTTAGGGGCTAGCATCTTGGGAAAAAACGCTAGCCCGAGGTAGAAGTAACAGTAACAATTTGTACTAGGAATCACAACCGCCCAAACTAAGTAGATCTAATGCCTTCATCTATCCACCTAGCAAAGTAAACAGATCACTACTAAGATAATTGCCATTTATTTATGAATCTGGCACTAAGTTGTGAGAGAAGTTTACTGTATAATTTTATCATGTGTTGTCTGACACGGTACTCACAATACAGTACTACACAAATGGGACTTTCAGGATGTAATATACTAACATACGGAATACCAGATATCCTTGATGCGTCAAGTACCCAGTGGAACGGGAAAATAACCCGAAACAGTAGCAACCTTACTGAGCCTTACTGGGCCTGCGACCATTCATGGCTTCTTGGCACGCTGACCGCAATATAGTCAAAACTGGTACCACGGGTGCGTTTTCGCCAAACCCACTCGGGTCTGGGTGTCCCATGTAGAGGTTCGTGCGAGCAGTACACATGGTAGATTTTCGTAAACATCCACCCTCTAGAAATTGGGTGAGTGTCGGTGGTAAACCGATTAGTCTAGTTACGCCAGGAAGCTTCTGTGTTTCGACGAATCACAAAATCAAATTTACTGATACTGGCATTACCCGATGATACGATTTCATCGCGACGTTTTCAATAAATCAACAGCGCAGGCCCGAACTGTGCCTTTCACTTTATGTTTGATTTTGGAACGAAGTTCCTTAACGCGGGTTGCGGTAGGAGTACACAAAGAGAAAATGTAATGCGTAACGAAAAAAGGGTTATTTATTGGTTGCTGTGACAATGACAAATAGAAAATAAGAGTAACGAAAAAGCGTTGCCAAATCGGTTGCTATAGCAATAAATATAAATACATTCAAAAAACGTGTGTTTTTGTTCATCAATTTAAATTAAGAGACGATCGGATCCGTCCGGCGTAGTTCAGATATTATCGTCAAACGCTGAAATTTTAGGTTACGCCTAGAAAGTAATTTTAAGTCTAGACCTAACCTGAAATTATTGTACGTTGCCGTTAAGACAGGTAAAATAAATTAAACATACACACAATAATGTTACGTTAGGCCTAGACTGATGAACCAACATTTTATGTTTATTGAATGTATTTACAATGAATGGACATTTAACTGTGTTTACCATCTTACGTTCGATGTTATAATTAATTCTACACCTTTATTATAATAACATTAAACGTATGGAAACAGTAAATATTTGTATAAAAAACAATCTAATAATAAACGGCAATTGAAATATTAAAATTAATTGCCATTTAGACAGGTAAAATAAATTAAACATACACACAATAATGTTACGTTAGGCCTAGACTGGTGAACCAACATTTTATGTTTATTGAATGTATTTACAATGAATGGACATTTAACTGTGTTTACCATCTTAGGTTTGGTGTTATAATTTTATTAATTCTACACCTTTATTATAATAAAATTAAACGTATGGAAACAGTAAATATTTTTATGAAAAACAATCTAATAATAAACGGCAATTGAAAGATTAAAATTAAGTGTGTATGTTGCCGTTAAGGCTGGTAAAAGAATTAAAGAAAAGGCGTGATGAACTTCGTTCCTGACGGGGGTCCTACTACTGTAACGGACCCTCGCTGCCAGTCCGGCTCACCTGCGTCCGGCTCCT
>JAGFPH010024719.1:0-11222 GCA_018207615.1 Philaenus spumarius
AGATTTTGACTAGGAGAATGAAATTTTTGTAGAGTTTTTTCTGAAAATGTAAATGTAGGATGTTATTCTGCACATTTTGTTTTTTTTTTACTCAACCTTATAGCTCGCTTGGTTCCCCCAAAATCGACCAAAACGTAAAATACCATAAAAGTACCCGGTTCGAAGCCAAGTGGTGCAAACTCGCGAGGCCACTAGGCGTAAACTAATTCTACTAATATATTGCGTACACACAGACAGCTGTTCAACGCCTTCGTGAGTAGACCTATTTCCCAAATTGTTGGTTGAAACCCTAAAACATAGGCATATAAACTTAATTTTGAAAATTTGCTCAACTCACGTCAGCGGTCCAGCTGCGTGGTCGAATTAATTATTTAGATGGTGATAGTCAATCGGCACGTTTAGCCTTAACGTTTTTAGTCTAGGTGGACTATACCGAAACGCACCAGATGAGATAATCTAGTAGAAATACGTCGCTAAAATGTACAAGACGAGCCAACGTCCGTCTAGGAAGGCGTTGCCGAAAATTTCAAAATTGACATACACTTCCTGCAAAGCCTTTTCCTTTATTGAAAATGTTGTAACATCGGGAAGGTTTCAATACAAAATCTAATATGTAACGCAATGTAAACAATGAAAGAAAGTAAAAACAAACATTATGTTGGTAGCAGTGGGAACTTAACTTTCTCTTGAGATTAGCTCCCGTAAAGTTACATAATATGTCGGAATGTGGGTAATGCACATTCTCAGTTGCAGATGTTTTACTGCGGGACTTGCGATTATCATATAATAAAAGTTAATGTCATGAAACGAATAATTACAAATTTTAATATTAAAAAACAAATAAGTCCTGATAAATGTGATTTATAAGCCTAAATTGTAATTTTCTTCAAATTATATTGTAAGTTTGAAATTTGTATGGATTAATTTGGAGGTTTGTAAAATTAAGAGGATAAAATAATAAAATATTAATATTTCATCTCCATTTGCTATTTTGCAACCAGGCAATGGACAAAGCAAAAATAATAATAACACAGTAATATTTTGGTTTAGGCTAATTAATGATGTTACAATAATGATTTAATGTTTGACGAAAATCTTTGATCTATTTAAAATTTAAACAAAACCTTCATTTGACAAACATTACGAGAATTCTTACGGATCTTGTGACTGTTTTTAATGTTTAAGGCTCTAGAAAGTTTTAAAATTTTAATGTTAAGGTGTCTGCATAACAAGTTAAATGCGCATTTCGAAGGAGTGAGGTCAGACGTGAAGCGAGTAAATGCGCATTTCATACATACATTTTTTAAATGCTTGACATGACTAAAGATTCTCAATCATGAATTGATAAGATTGGTAAAATGAGCTCTACAATTGGTAGATGGTATGGACCTATAAAATTCTGTTGATCATCGTTAATACCTAATAATTCGTGAACTATTCAATAAATGAGCTGTTTTTAATTTCGACTAAAAGATTCCACATCTCAAAGATGGTTTTAAACATTCTAAAAATGTATAACTTATTTCCTTTTATACAGAGTTTATAAATTCGTTGTGTTCAAAATTGTAATTACTTTTAAAACCATACAATAATCCGTTAGTATATCTGAAAACCGAATATTTACTTAATGTGTTTGTACGTTTTATTTGTCGCACCATAACTCTTGACAGAAAGTTTACATTCGTCTATTCCATGATATAGTTTTCGTTGATTTTTCCCAGATTTTAAATTATTTTTACTACAAATAAGTAACATGCACATTTAAATGTGTAAGTAGACATATGTGTTAGAAAAAAATATGCATTTATAAGAAAATAAAAATGCACAGTTCGTTAATAATTATATTATTTATCATTTCACATGAATGTGTTATGCCGCCACTAATGTCCGCAATTTTGAAAAAGTACAAAATGAATATTGTCTTCCCGATATTTGAACGATTACCATAATTTCGAAGTCTTTATTTTATGAAATGAAAACGGGGGATTAGAGCGCGTAACTCAAACGCCAGTAATCTGGTTCGAACCCGCGTAACAGCGTTGGAGGTTCCATCTGTAGGAAACCGACGACAGTGCTGATCATTGCTCCACGCCACTCCCACTTGTTTTAGTAATTTACACTCTCATAAGCGTTCTTTTCTTTGACAGTAATTCAACACTGCACTCGTTTCCCAAAAGGAGTAAACAAAGGAAATCAATCGGGCGTGTTTTCAAAACACGCTCTTTTCAAGTCTCTTTTAGTCAATAAACGGGTAAATTTTTAGTGAAAATTTATTCGAAATCGATCGAATAGTTTTATCTCTAGCTTTGTATACGTACAGACATACAGACAGATATTTACAGAACTCAGGGGGTCCCAAAACGGATATTTCCACAAAAATCTCAACATCGATTTTTTTGCGATCACTATATTTTCTCTATACTATATAGTATAGTGAGAAAGTAAAAAACGAAACTTATCCAATTAAATTTGCAATTCTTAGAACTTTGTTTATCATTTCCTCCTCATTTAAATTATTAAACAGATTTATTGTGACTTCATAATTGTAGGTGGGGTAGGAGAGGTGATATTAAAGTAGGAGATTAACTAAATATTATTATTATTATCTAGAGAGAAAACTATTCGATCGATTTCGAACAAATTTGCACAAAACACGTCTATTAGGCCTGTATAAGATACAGGAAAAAAGGTCTGAACATATTTTAAAAACAACCCCGTTTTAGTCAAAAAACCCCAAAAATCAGTTATTATTATTATTATTAGCTAAACAAGAATTTTTAGAAAGATACTTTTTTCTGCATATGGTAGGGTACATTAAGGGCTACAAATAAGCCAAATTTGATGAAAATCGTTAGAGCCGTTTTTTATAAAAAAATAATAACTCATTTTTTGGGGTTTTTTTTGGCCAAAAAGGGGTTGTTTTTCAAAACCGTTTTTCGTGCATCTATACAGGCCCACTTGATATGTCTGGTGCAAATTTGTTTGAACTCGATCGAATAGTTTTCGCTCTAGCTTTGTATATATACAGACATATAGACATACATTTAGTAAAAAACACGTTATTGGACTCAGGGGGTCCCAAAACGGATATTTCCACAAAAATCTCAACATCGATTTTATTTGCGATCACTATAGTGCCTACTTTCTCTATACGATAGTGAGAAAGTAAAAAACGAAACTTATCCAATTAAATTTGCAATTCGTAGAACTTTGTTATTATTTCCTCCTGTACTTGCATGCAAAGTTCATAACGAAGCCGACGTTTATAAATTTGCGTGAGGAAAACACTGACAGTCGGAGCGTCTAATGTCTCTTATAACCTCGCGCAGTATTGACCTATTATTCTCTTAACAATATGCATTTACGATTTTGGTGCTTTTGTTTGAAGAACATTGGTGAGTAAAGCGATTAAATAATTCGACCACGTAGCTGAACCATTGACCTGAGTTGAGCGAATTTCCAAAATTAAGTTTAAATGTTTTAGGGTTTCAACCAACAATTTGAGAAATAGGTCTACTCACGTAAGCGCTGAATAGCTACCTGTGTGTACGAAATATATTAGTAGAATTGGTTTGTAATTCAGCCCGCTAGACTGAAGAATAGGTGGAAAACTGTACAACATACTACAGTGCTTCGCTCAACAATCCCTGAGGCGATTCACTGGAAGCAAATGTAAACAGATTATTGTATACACCGATGTTTTAACACAAATTACGATTGGTTAGAACAGAGGCACTTGGATTGGAATGGGGTGGTAAGGGTAGTGGTGACCGCAGTCGCAGTAGGGCCTCTATTGTATCTGTAAAAAATTTAGTAAATGAATCTGTAAATAACATAAATAAGCCTAATTGTGTAGGCCTATTTTCGTTTAGTCAAATAATAATGATTTCGTTTTCGAATTCCTGGAAACCATAGGGATGCTATCTTATTTTTAACAAGTTTAAATCCGGGAACACTACCATCGAAATAATATACACTAGTGGACCCGGCAATGCTTCGCTATTGCTATTGCTTGATTTACCTAACCTAAAATTATATTCAGTTTTTGATCCAAATCAGTTGTTGATCAAAATCAGCTGTTGATCAAAATCAGCTGTTTTAAGCTTTTCATACGAACAGCTGTTTTTTGTGCCCCTGATAAAATCAAAAGAAATCTTTCTTCTTCTTCCTTAAGATTGACCTTCCATAAGATTAACATTGAAACTTTGAGGGCCACTGGGGCGTATCCCTGAGGACCGATGTAAATTATAATGGGATTCTGCTCATCTACAGGACACTACCTTTCTAACGGTATGCGCGAATTTCTCCTACGATGCACACAAGCTGAGAAAAAAGGACGACAAGTTTTGTGCTTGCCTATTAATATATACATTTATGTGAACTTTATTGAGTGATCATAGCCAAGCGCACTGAAACCAGTATTGTTATTTATACTAGAAAATATAAATGGAGTTCAACCTTTGACTTGTTCAATCACCTATTGCAGTGTACTCGTTATTTATTGTTTATTGGCAGTCTTCGTGGCCTTATAGAATGTTCATTATAGTTGTTGTTCAGAAAGTACAGTCATTACTTTTAACAACAATACTCCGGTCCATAAACGTACAGTCATAGTCATAAGAAAGTTGCACGAAGTTGTCATTAAAAGTTTTACAATTAAAACTGTAGTGCTGTACACGTGTGAAAGATGCAATTTATTAGGCCGATGCTGCAAAATTAAAAAGCAAACATTGGAAAATGTTTGTTTCAAATATTTACTCATAAACTTCATAACTATATTTAGCTATGTAGACATATTGTCTTGCAGATAAAATAATGACTCATTATTTCAAGAAACAATTATTTTCTTCTATTGCTCATTATTTAATGTTTAGAAGTGAACTAAGTTTTTACCAGTTTTAATATATGAAGTCATTCAGCTATTTTCGATTTCAATCGTGCGCAAAATACCGTACGAAATAATTGTAAACATTTCATACGTTATGTACTGATTATGTTTCACTATAGAAATATAAAAACTCTGGAAATTATTGCTTCATTTGATCTCCATGTACCGCTGACCTCTTTCCATACACGTCTGGTTTCATCCCCGTGTTTATAAATGACTCATATTTACTCCCGAAGTTCTGGGCTTATTAGCGAATTTCCATAGGAAAGATGAACAATTACAGTGACTTTTTATATATATTGTGTGTTCGCACTCTAACTAATTTTACGACATTTCGCTCGAACGAGTTCGTTATTAAAAAAAAAAACAAACAACAGGAAGCACGCTTTTTGACGGGAATTAAGTATGTTTTGATATTTTTCGTACTAGATTGAAACTTGTTTGAGATTTTATCTAAAAAAAAAAAACATTATTCAGGACATTTCGTCTTTTACACCACGACCTTAAAGCCCGCGTGGTTCCCCCAAAATCGACCAAAACGTAAAATACCACACGAGTACAAGGATTAAATGCACGTGGCGGCAGCAAAGTCGAGGCGCAACTAAATTCTACTAATATATTTCGTACACGTAGGTAACTATTCAGCGCCTTCAGTAGTTGGTTGAAACCACAAAACATAGAAATGTAATTTTGGAAATCAGTTGAATTCAAGCCAGAGGTTCAGCTGCGGGATTGAACCAATGAAATAACAATTTCTTTTTTCAGCCATAATTTTACAGCCCACTACAGAATAGTAACTGTATAAAATAAATTCACAAACGATAATCACTATTTAAAGGGCTGCATTAAGGGCCCAGCAGCCGAAGGGGCCTCTAAGACTTTTTTAAAAATTACTTTAAAAAACATTTTAACATAAAAGTTTAAAAGTTACTGAAAAACATTTCGTGAGAAAAGTATAAAAATTACAAACAAAAAAAAACATTTCAACATAAAAGTTTAAAAAAGTTATATGAGTCACGTCTCATTTCAAGCAATTTATAGACTTTTTTTAAATGTTGAGATGGGCCCCATCTAATGTAACAGTGTTTGATTATGAGAACCCTAAATTATCGGTAATTATAATATACTAATAACTAATTGAATTAAAAGTACTAAAAACTAAATAAAAAAGTTACTTAATATTTCAAATTTAAAAAAAAAATATTTTTGTTAATGGGTTTTCTTTTTTTAATGGGGCCCATTTCTTCCCCAACTCCAGGGCCCCCAGTGGTCTTAATCCGGGCCTGACTATTAAACACACAGAAAGTAATTCAGGGGTAAAGGACAACTTAATAGTTTACAATACGAATAAAAATCGGGGTTTGTGTAAGCGCCCCAGTTTCATCACGTTTTCCTTTCGTGACAGAAGAAAGCAACAACATGCTCTCATAGTACCATTTCAAAATTATTCGTGCGGCATTGAGGTCCCATTTTATAATTGGGCATTGAGGTCCCCGTTTTTTTAACCAACTACAGGTCCAGTCTGCATTGCCTTTGATTTATCCACGTCTTGAGGTTCAGTCAGATATACTTCTTTAACAGTGCCACTTACAACGACTGCTACAGTTAGTGCTACTGTATTTCTAATTTTACTCTTCTCGATAAAACAATTAACTATACAGCTAGAGAACAGGTTATAAATTTCGTCATTTTACTTTCTCACTATACTATAATATCGAGAAAGTATAGTGATCGCAAAAAATCGATGTTGAGATTTTTGTGAAAATATCCGTTTTGGGACATCCTGAGTCCAAAAAAGTGGTTTTTACAAAATGCCTGTCTGTATGTATGTTTGTATTTCTATATGTCTGTATGTATACAAAGCTAGAGCGAAAACTATTCGATCGATTTCAAACAAATTTGCACCAGACATGTCAAGTAGGCCTGTATGGCTGCACGAAAAACGGTTTTGAAAACTTTTGGCCAAAAAAAATTAGTTATTATTTTTTTTATAAAAAAACGGCTTTAACGATTTTGATCAAACTTGGCTTATTTGCAGCCCTTAATGTACCCTACCATATGCAGAAAAGCGTATCTTTCTAAAAATTCTTGTTTAGCCAATAATAATAATAATAACTGATTTTTGGGGGGTTTTTTTGGCTAAAAACGGGGTTGCTTTTCAAAAATTTTCAAAACCTTTTTCTATACAGGCTTAATAGTCGTGTTTTGTCCAAATTTGTTCGAAATATCGAATAGTTTTCTCTCTAGCTAATAATAATAATATTTAGTTAATCTCCTACTTTAATATTACCTCTCCTACCCGCCCTACAATTATGTAGTCACAGTGAATCTGTTTAATAATTTAAATATGTTTGTGAGAAAGTATGTGCCAGTTCCCCGGTACCGTTTATTATCAATAATATATAACACAAAATTGGTAATAACATAACCTCAACTCAATAAATTTTTCACAATTATTAGTCGCTGCAACCAGGTAACCAATTTAAGTCGCCCCGATCTTTTGCTGCTGCTGCCAAGTTTTGAGAGACATATTTAGGAAAGAGGTTCCGAAATGTTCAAATTATATTTAAATGAGTTCGATCGCCCAATCTCGCTCTGATATAATTGTTCAAGGGAGGAGTATTAAAATTATCTCTAAATTAATAAACTAAATTCTCAAAACAGAAAACTGTAAGCCCACCCCTCACGCTCATTTACCCAACGCTTTTGCGAAATAATATAGTTTTAGTGGCAACATATGTTAACTGATCCACTTTGCATAAGTAGACACCGCCTTGACCCGTATCCAAGTACTTTTCCGTCATCTCAGTCAGTTGAAGCTGCACTAACTGAATGCAATTCAAATTACCGTCTGCAGTAAATAAATACACTACCCTAGTTTAGTCGGTATAAATTCTGATCCGTTCATCGATATTCAGACGGGATTCTAGAGTGAAATATTGGTCAAGGCAGCTGTGGATGACGGCTAACCTGTCTCCGTATTTGGGAGGCTGTTTAACAACTTCCAGGAATGTTTAGGACTGATCGAACGCTACAGCTTCTAAGAATAAACTGTTCTGCAGAAATAAATAGCAAATGTAGGCTACCGACAATGTGACGTAACCGAGGGATGTATATGTGCAACAATGATAGCAGACGTAAAATGCTTTATAAAGTTTCGTTATTAGTCTAACGGTATTTGATTAACAAATATTGATTATATTATACAGGGTGATTCAGTAAAGCGTAGCGGGCTAGGCATATTAAGATTCTACATGCAAAAATAAGTCGAAAATGTAGAATAACATTTTTTCGATTTCGGCTTAGTTTAGCCGTAATCCGCCATTTTGTTTTTTTACAAAAACTCACTGTAACTCTGGAAACAGATAAGATATCGACTTCAAATTTGGAATAAGCATTTTATATGTTACGATTAACAAGTGTACCAAACACAAAGAATTTATTTTTATAATTTTCAAAATGGCGGCCGTTACAAATTTTGAACGTGGAATATCTTAAAAACCGTTAACTTTACAAAAAATGTACAAGAAACAAAATATTTTCCTTTTTTAACGACAGACAAAATGCTTTTTTTGTAGTTTCAGTAGGTCAAAGGATAACCAAGTTATCGACAAAAAACATAATTTCTTGGTAATTGTCTACAAGCGAATTACGGCTAAACTAAGCTGATATCGAAAAAGTGTTATACTATATTTTCGACTTATTTTTGCATGTAGAATCTGATAGCCCGCTAGAAAAATAACTACACAAATTGTTTTAGGCTAATTTTGGTTGTTGTAGACAATTACCAAGAAATTGTTTTTGGTTGATAACTCGGTTATCCTTTGACCTACTGAAACTACAAAAAAAGCATTTTGTCTATCGTTAAAAAAGAATAATATTTGGTTTCTTGTACATTTTTTGTAAAGTTAACGGTTTTCAAGATATTCCACGTTAAAAATTTGTAACGGCCGCCATTTTGAAAATTATAAAAATAAATTCTTTGTGTTTGGTACACTTGTTAGTCGTAACATATAAAATGTTTATTCCAAATTTGAACTCGATATCGTATCTATTTCCAGAGTTACAGTGAGTTTTTGTAAAAAAACAAAATGGCGGATTACGGCTAAACTAAGCCGAAA
This sequence comes from Philaenus spumarius, assembly GCA_018207615.1. Taxonomy (NCBI): domain Eukaryota; kingdom Metazoa; phylum Arthropoda; class Insecta; order Hemiptera; family Aphrophoridae; genus Philaenus; species Philaenus spumarius. Next base: position 9,010 of record JAGFPH010024719.1, read on the forward strand.
TAGAAAAAAAATTATACTACATTTTCGACTTATTTTTGCATGTAGAATCTTAATCTGCATAGCCCGCTACGCTTTACTGAATCAATATATACTAGCTGGCCCGATCCGGCTTTGCACGGAAAGACAAATCAAAGTTAAATGTATATTAACAAAAAAATATATGTCAATAAATATATTACACTATGTATTTCTTATGGGGATTTTTAGTAACTTTGCCCCCCCCCCCCCCAAATCCCCTAACATTTCGAATTTTTTAAAAACCTTCCTTAGCGAGCACCTATAGCCCTAGAGGAAGCAACGCAACATATCAAATTTCTCTCCAATCCGTTTGGTAGTTTTCTAGAAATCGTGATTCAGTAACTTTGACACCCTAAGATTTCGAATTTTTTTAAACTCTTTCTTTAGCCAGCACCTACGGCCCTAGAAGAAGCTACGTAATAAATTTCATTTCAATCCGTTCAGTAGTTTTAGAGAAATCGTGATTTAGTAACTTGAACCCCCAAAACCCCTCTAAAATTTCGAATTTTTTGAAAACCTTTCTTAGCAATGTAGAGGAAGCTACATACCAAATTTCATTGCAATCCGTTCGGTAGTTTTTGAGATTTCGTGATGAGTCAGTGAGTGAGTGGTATTTGGATTATATATATATATATAGATAAAATGGAGTGTAAGCTAAGTCTTCATTTCATCAACTGCAACTAAACATTCTCTCTGTTTTAAACAGCTGCTGATTTTAATTAACGTTAATAATTGTGATTTACGGCTGACGGCACACTGGCGACTAACTGTACAATAATTAATTTTATTGTTACATCTATACATAACATATATACAAACAGTATTAGTAGGCATTGTTTATAAATAATAGTATTATGTTTATAAATAAACAGATATCTATTATATTATACAGGGTGTCAAATAAGTAAAGGGCCAAACTTCAGGGAATGTTTTTATGGGTCAAAATAAGAAAAAAAATCATATAAACACACACTCTAAAACGCTTCGTTTTCTAGATATGTGCCATTTTGTTTTTTGTACAAAATAATTCTTATCTAGAGAACGGTTTGACTGATTGAGTTAAAAACTTGGCATGAAACCCAACAATGATATATATCAAGAAAAATAAACGATTAAATCCAATCATGCGGCAAAATTGCGGTTGTTTGAAAATTTCAAACCTAAATTACTCAAAAACCGTACATTGTAACAAAATATGTCAAGATACCTTTTTTGCAGCCCTTTTGATTACCTATCGGACGGTGTAACTGTCAAAACAATAGGATGAAGGATAACAGCCTAAGTTAAAAATAATTACAGCAAATGCACATACAATATTGCTGTGTTTACTGTGTTGATATAGGATGCTGGGTTGAATAAACTAACTATTACTCATAACTTAACTAAATGAAAGGGCTTAAATGAAAGCTAAATATTTTCTCTACACCGTCATCTCTAGTAAATTTTCTCGTAGAAAGAGTATTATAGCCCATATTTAGACCGACAGACGACAAAAACGTTTTTGAGGTCCTGTATTTTGGGATTTATTGGAGCTAAACAATTGGGGTTGGGCTCAAATTGTAGGAAATGTTCACTGCTTCAAAAGAGGACAGAGTTTTCTGTAGGAAGCCCCCTTTTAGGAGTTTCGGACCGAAAACTGAAATCAGTGGGATATTTTCGAGGTTTTTCGAGCACCACGAAGTTAGCGCAAGTCTTTCGAAGCTGCAAACTTGGTTTTACACTACTGGTAAGGTACCCTAACAACATACCAAACAATTTAGAAACATGTGAATTTATCCGATGTTTGCCCCCTTTTTTTCTACCGTCTGTGGTCTAACGGCCCCAGAAGGGCCAGTTTTTTTGCTTGAATAAGAGTTTTTTTTTTATAATAGAGTGAAAATAATTAAGAAATATACGTAGGGATTTATTGGTGAGTTACAATTTTTAATAATTCGACCACGCAGCTGAACCGCTGACGTGAGTTGAGCAAATTTCCAAAATTAAGTTTATAGACCGATATTTTAGGGTTTCGACCAACAATTTGGGAAATAGGTCTATTCACGACGGTGCTGAATAGCTGCAAAATGGTTCGCACGCCATTCCGCATATTGGGAGTATCTTCAATAACACAAAGCATTGCGTGCTTCGCACGCCATTCCACATATTGGGATTGTCTTCAATACACAATACATTGCGTGCTTCGCACGCCATTCCAC
>JAGFPH010024720.1:0-11222 GCA_018207615.1 Philaenus spumarius
ATTCACTGTTCTTGTTCATCCAACTTACCATATTAGTAGCGGTTATAGATAAAGTATAACGCTTCCTCTTCTCATAGTCCAGCGGTCGTGCAGTGCTGACTACTCCTGTTGTGGGATTAATACTGAACGCTCGGTCAACATTGCCTTCTGCTATTTCGAACCACACGGCTGTAGGACTTCGGACTTTGACACGGACTACTATCGTTCCTTTTGGTTCTTTCTCTGATACTTCTACTACAGGGTCTTGTTCAAGGAATCTGAAATGTAAAACATAATCAGTTGAAACATTCACTCTCTCAACTAACAAACAAAACTGCTGAACTTGTGAGATGCTGACATGAAAACCAATCGGGTATGTAATAAAAACTCTATTGTCAAAAAAATAAAAAAAATAAAAAATACAACAAATTATTATTGCCGCAGTTAAAAAATCCCAAATTTTGTATAAAACTTATTTAGAACTTCCAGGTTAGAAACTTATTAGAGTTTATACCTAAAATAGCGCATAGGTATAATAGTTAGTTGTAAAATAAAAGATTTTTTCAAGATTACACACCATCAGAAACTAAGTCTAAAATTATTCTAATGACTTTAAAATTAGTAAATTATCCCAATCGCAACTCGATCTTTCGTCCTCAGACTATGGACTTCGTCGCTTCGCTCGCAGCCGAAAAACTCGCAGCTGATCAGAAGATCCCACATGTAGATTTTAACCTTGTACTTTTATGGTATCGATTTTTGATGAACCAAGAGGGTTGTAAGATCGTGTAAATAAACAAGAAGTGCTGAGTAATATCCTATATAAAGTTTTTGTAGATAAGACCCCAAAATTGCATACCAGTACGAAAAAATTTCATTCTGTTCTTGGATGTGTTTGGCTAACGAACTCGTTCGAACGTGTTTATCAAAATTGGACCAAATCGGACGTAAAATAAAGTAAAAGCTAAAACATAAATAAGTATATATACGAGGTCTGTCTAACAAGTTCAATGAATGGTCTAATATATCGGTATTCAACGCTTAAACAGCGCACGTGCATGCATACGCAGACATGAACATGTCTGGACCTGCCATCTATCTGGAATCACTCGAGGCTTCTATTGCAATACTTTTACAGTCATTGCAACAGAGTGTTCGAGTAGTGTGCGTCGAAAAGCCATGAATTTGCATAAAATGGCGTCAGAAAGTGGTACAAGTGTACGGGCAGAATGCTGTGGGTAGGAAATGTGTGTACAATTGGTTTGCACGCTTTTGCGCTGGCAAAGAATCGGTGGAGGACGAATCGCGTTCGGGACGACCATACACCAGCAGGACGCCGGAAAACATTGAACGTGTGCGAGCGATGCTAACAAAATATGGGGGATTGACTCTGCGATTAATGGCAGAAGAAGTGGGTATTAGCAAAGACACGGTGGGGCCATCGTCCATGAAGAATTGGGCAAACGCAAGATTTGAAAGAGATTCGGAACCAAGTTACGGCAATGGCTGATTTCACACTTGCCGACACGACACCGACTCGGCACCGACACGATATCGGAACGATGTTGTCGGTCATGAAAACTAACTTTAAACTTAAGAGTAGCTTTCACACTCACCGACATATCGGTGTCATGTCGTTACAGGCGCCGACATGTCGGCGAGCTGCTGGTCTCCCTTCTTTATCGGAACGATATCGTCTCAGTTTGTTTACTGGTTGCTATGGTAATCAATCAATAATAATTTGGCCTCGTTAAATATTTTTTTCTGTTAGATAAATAATAAATATGTCTAATTTTAAATATGATGTCGTGACATTATTTGAACTTGTAGAAAGTAAGCCCTGTTTGTTTTTTTTACTGAAGACATGAACAAACAATTTTTCACTGAATAAAGATATCGGAAAATAATTTTTATAGGCCCATAAATTTTATCAGTATTTATGCAAGGTTAGGCCTAGAAAGTAATTTTAAGTCTTGGCCTATCCTAAAATCATTTTTTGTATTTTGCCGTTAAGATAGGTAAAATAAATTTAACAAACACTCAATAATTTTAGGTTAGGCCTATAGACAGTGAACCAACATTTTATGTTTATTGAATGTATTTACAATTAATTAATGGACATTTAACTGTGTTTGCCATCTTAGCTTTGATGTTATAATTCATTCTTCACCTTTATTACAATAACATTAAACGTATGGAAACAGCAAATATTTGTATAAAAAACAATATAATAATAAACGGCAATTGAAAGATTAAAATTATGTGTGTATGTAGCCTTTAAGGCTGGTAAAAGAATTGAAGAAAAGGGGTGATGAAATTCGTTCCTGAAGGAGGTTCCACGACAGCACACATTTACTTTTTTTATTAGCTATGTAATTTGTTGGCAGACGGATTATGTTCCTTAAACTTTTTTTTGAACATCCTTGTTTGTCCTATGTATATTTTGGGTCAATCTACACGATAGCTTGTACAATTGGTCGTGTCGGTATCGGCGTCGAGTCGGTGAATGTGAAAGACGTCTGCCGATATCGTGACGATATCGGTATTATTGCTGTATCGGGTCGATATCGTGTCGGTGCCGAGTCGGTGTAGTGTCGGCAAGTGTGAAATCAGCCAATTCTGATATCGATTCTATATGAAGACTTCTCCAACAGTTTTGAGGCTCTATAAGAACGTTGTCAGAAGTGCGTTGTGTCTGGTGGAGAGTGTTTTGAAGGGCAATGAAGGTATGTCTAATGTATATTATGGTTTTATGTTTTTACATACCATTGTATGTATACAATTTTTAATGATACCCGAAAAAGTGTATTAGTGTCCACGATCGGTGCTCATTGATCTCTGACGACCTTGGTCTCACCATAAGTGTCACTGCAAAATCTCATCTTTCCCATTAAATTTCGATAGTAAGGTTAGTCATTTATAGCACAACTTATGCACATGAAATTTAAGAAAGATATAAGGAAGACGTCTGTAACGCCTCTAAAGTATGATAATATCTGAGAAAAGGTCTCAATAATTTCGGCTCGGTGAAATTACTGATCATATTTTTAGGCCCCCTGTATAAAGGAAAAAGTTAAGTTTTGTGTCTTTCCATTAGAACTGCCGCTCATCCACACCTGAACTAGTACTCGAATAACATACAACTGACAACATAAAATTGTTGGGTTACTTTTTGTATTTCAATGCCCAAAAAAATGCCTTACCTGGGCGGTTGTGAGTCGGCCATTACTACAGAGATATGCAGAGACATTAACGAAAAGAGTCTAGGTCGGCCATTGTCCGTAGCTTTTACAATCAGCGTGTATTCCGACCTTGTAGACATGTCCGCCTGTCGAGCTAGAGACAACTCGCCTTGTTTGGGCTTCATTACAAAAGTGTTTCCAAAATTACCTGCAATAAGATATAGGTTTAGTATTTCGTGACAGATTTTGTTATGTAAACCTGAAACTACATTCTAAAAAGTAATTATTGAAAAAATATTGTTTTTTAAAGTTACATATTAATCTTTAAACCCTCTATCGCAGGATGGGCCTGTCACAAACAAAATTAAATTCATCAAAACAGGAAATACTACGTTTCTAGTTTTGATAGACCTTAAGGCTAAACATCCCTGAAAAAGTTGTGTTTTTGGCCCGATAGATGGCAGCACCTTTGCGGCAATTTTGTACTACGAATAATTTCCGTAATTATTATCCGATTTTTGTTTTGTAAGTTATTTTGTAAATGATATGAATAAAACATTCACGCTATTGTGATGATTTTTTTAAAATTTATTTATAAAAAAGTTTTATACAGATTTTTTTTTTGCTGTAATATTTTGTTTAAATCGCAGGTAGTCATTTTGTAAATACAAATTTTAAAAGAATTTTGCCGTTTTCAGATATTAAATCGGTCAAATGGTCGTATCGGAATCGTTTTTTAAAGATATTATCATTATTTCTCTCACGCTCCGGTCCCCTCCCCCCGCCAGCCGCTCTGCAAGGCCCTGCAACTGTAGCGTTCGTCAACTCACTCACTACTCGCATTCATAACTCTGGCCGGACACACTTACTAGACTAGACTACTGATTACGACAGGTCTTTGTTATCTGTTAAAAAGTATTTTCTGTAAGTCGAAGAGACTTCTAGAATAAATATAGGAAAATATACAGTAGTTCAAATTAAAGGATTTATGTAAGTAGGCCTATATACAGGTTCTTTGGCCATAGGCCTACATTATTCAGTAACACCAGGGTATGAATAATATTACCCTATAACGTTAGTTATTTGTGTCAAATAAAACTTATATTTTAATACATGAAAACAAGAAATAAATAAAAAATGAATAGTGCAAAATACCATTTATTACACGTGACAGTCATAAAATGGACTGTTTCTATAATACAATAAACCTTTTTTCAAGGATATACACATACGGTACATATTTTTATCTTTAATATTATTTGTAACTATTCTCTCACTTCTCTAACTGTTAATGCCATAATTTAAGATAATATATTGTCTTTTCATTTGTAATTTGCCTTTAAACTTAAGTAATACGTGATGTGACACCCGTTAAATTTTTTTTACAAAAGTTAGTATTACAAAATGAACAAACACCTTAGGAAAATACTTTTACTGTAAAAGTAAGAGGTTTTGTTTCCCTAATGTTTTGGTATTATTATTTTAGTTTTATAATTTAATGAGTAATTCGCGTAACGGGTGTTAAATTTAATGTAACGGGTGTTACAATTCAACACAACTCACAACCATTCAGTGTTTAGTATATTTATATTAATTTTAAGTAGAATTTAATACATAGCCCTATTGAGAGTTTATTAATTTTGGTAGCAACACTTAAAAAGTTAAGAATGATATGTTATTTTAAATAAAATTGAACACGATAACACCTTAAAATTTCATACTGCGAATTTCCTATTTGTAATTTCAGAATCAATCTTTTAACATATTTACTGGGCAATGAATGTTAGGCGTATCAAATGATTTTATTTATCTTTAAAGTTTTAATTCTATTACTATTACACCTCATAAATTTTTTCTCACGACAAAATGATGAGTGACGTTGTAAAGTGTCAGCAGCATTTGAAAAAGCCAGATAGTGAGATAAAAAAAGAAGAGAAGAGAACAATACACTAAAAGAAGAACAACTTGAAAAGATCCTAAGCAGAGTAAAAAAATGTAGGGAGAAAAATAAGAAGCGCAATTATCATCAATATCTCAGATTTCGCTGGGATATTAAATATCATATTCTGAGAGATGACAAATTTAAGAATATTTTTGGCAAATTACAACAACCTACAGTAGCCCAAAGGACATTTTACAATTCTTTACGAGTTTCCACTAGCAGTTGATATTTTTGAAAAATGAATGCGCTTATGACGTTCCAAATTTTTAATTCTAGAATTTGATTTAGCGATTATTTTGTTTTTATTTAAAGTTTTAGGCCTATTCTATTAATTCTTGATAGGGGCATATAAGACTGATCTTTAGTAAGTCTAATTCATAATAGGCCCTAAGGCATGGTATAAAAAGTACTGAACTATATCCATGTAATGTATTAAGTATTGTAACAATCCAAAATATAACAATTTAAAAATATATAGATAGGAAACTAATTAATTAATTAAAAAGAAAGAATAGGCCCCTTACAGATTTGATATAGAAGAAGTGTTTTAATTTAATATGTTAAACTAACTACTTATTATTGTCTTTGTAAATGTATTTTAACGAAATTTACAGGAATATACAAAATTTTATTCATATCATACTTCATCTCATTTTAATTCATACACATAATCATATGGTTGGAAAGGTAATTAAATTTACTACAATCTTGTGCAATGGTAATTCAGGTACCATCCCCGGAACAAAGAACAAAACTGATAGAAATCTCCTGATAAATGTTTTTTGTATTATCAATGTAAGGTAATTACGCAATTTCTCCCACTCATAAACCCAAGTGCAATTTGTGAGCTATATCATTCGAAAGACAATTAAATTTACTATAATCCTGTGCAAAGATATATTTGGAACAATTTCCGTAACAAGGAACAAAATGCATAGGAATCTCTCATTATATAATACTAGGTATTCCCTGATAAGAAAATTCGGCTATAGTAATGCGGCAGTGCTGCTTACGGGTTTTATTATACATTCCCTCTTTACGAAGCGTTTATCAGGGTGTTATTTAAACAAGAATCTTATCCATAAGAACCAAATTATGTTTTTATAATACTGTACTAATACTAACATCCGAGATTTAGCAGCGAGCAGAGCTAGAGGCAGTCTGCGCTTCTTCCTCTTCGTTGAAAGCCGAAGTTGCTTTTTAGATTTTGTTGTTCCTCGGCGATCCATTGAGACGAAATAACGTTCTCAATAACAATAATTACAAGACGACGCAATAGTACAACAAAGAAGAATCGCGGGAGAGCTCATGGATTGAAAAGCGTGGGAAACCGTCATCCAACTGTATACAAGCAACATCTGAGACGCGTGGTGGGGGTAAAGGTGGCGCGAGTGAGTCACAGCGGCACTGCACCTGCTTCGTGTCACTCTCGCGTTTGTTCTCATTACTGTAAATGTATAAACAACGATACCGACTAAACCAGCTAGGCGATTTTAAAAATTAAAAGTGTAAAATTAATTAAAAATTATTGTCTTCAAAATGACTACCTGCGATTTGCATTTTTCGTTGTGTAACACAATTATTTTATTATTATTTTTTAAACCAGCAACTTAATTAAAATTTAGCTTCATTGGCGTGAATTCTAATCTTATTCCGTTCACAAATCAGTTTTGCAAATGAACATCGGACGAAAATTCCACCAATAAACACCAATACAAAATGACTCCATTTTGGTGCTGCGCCGTGGTGGCAGAATTTGGAACTAATCCTGGGATGTTTAGCCTTAACAAATCTTATCTAATTGGTGTAAAGAATATTTCAACCAAATTCTATAATTTAGAAATACTTTCGCCAACAAATTTTTTATTTTAGGTTAACAAAATAAAAACAATCAAACAAAAAGTAAACGAAAAAGTCATACTGTATTACAGTTCAAACACCTGTTGTTCACGTATTACAAATAAAACAACCGATTAGGATTATAAGCTTAATACAATTTTAGGTTAGCACTGAACCAACAAACTTTTCTTGAAAACGTCTGGATTTATTATCATATTAACCGAAATAGTAAATGTATGATCAGGTGCTATTTCACCTGATGTATGATTCACTTCTTCACAGTCAACAGTTTTTTTCTTTTTTTTATGTAATAGGAAACACAAAGAACGAAAAAAGCTTATTATAACATAATTCAAACAATTATGACTATTAAAATTGTTCCTCCTAATGCTTTACTAGGCCTATTTGACTCCATTAATATACTGGTAATTATATAAATAAATTGCAAGCTTGGGGACAAATTAGCCATTGTTATTGTTAACCTAACAAAAATCACAGAATATTTTACTTGTAGGTTACACATTGTAATCATAGCTCAACAAAATTACATATTATAACTTAAAATATTTTTTTTTAGTAAAAGTACATTAGTTTAATCAAAACAATAAGTTCGAGGGATACACTTTTTAATGAATTAGTGAATATTTTTACCATTTTTAACCCTTAAAATCAATAGTTTGCTAAAATCATAGTTCATTTCTACGTAGTGGTACGAAGGTATCTTTAAAATTTTAAAGCTCTAGATATCACAGTTTTGGCTTTACGTTGATTATCAATCGGTCAGTCAGGACTTCTTCTTTTATAAAGCCTGGTTAAGAAAGAAACTAAAAAAACTATCAGGACGTGTTCTACTAGCGAAATTAAGAAAAACGTTCGTATAAACATAGGTTCTGAAATGCTTCTTTTACTAGGTATCTACCTTTTTTTACAAAATACTTAATATCTTTGATGAAGAAAATATATTCAACGCCAATAATTTTGGATACATATTTTATATGCCATGTTTTTCCCACGTATAAAAAAGCAAAAATGTTTCATATATTTTCATAATTTCAGTCGTTTAAAATGTATGATGTAAAATATTTGGAAAACCTCTAACTTTAAAAATTAATTTAAGGCACAAAAAAGTACGTTTTTTAATAACAACAAAAAACGGTATAGGCTACTATTTTTTCCGTAGCTAAAAATATAACATAGTTATCGGCTAAAAACTAAAAACACGATTTCTTGGTATTGTCTAGAAAAAATTACACAACTTACGAAACGAGGAAGCACAATGTTTATTTTTAACACAACTAAGACAACATACGAAATGAGGAAGCACAAAGCCCATTTCAGAGGTACACTATTACCATTGTATTTGGATAGCCTAATAGCACTCCGATCCGATGCGATATTTCGTTCCACCGGAAATTCGATGATAGTGGCGCTATCTATTGGGGAAACGACAGAAGCTGTGTGAAACACCAATGCTACCTCGCGGCGCGATCATGCACTATTTTCGCGACAACCTTTTTTTCGGCACACAGCCCCCATATGCATGCATTATCTATTTTATTATTCGTGATCTATGGTATTACTAATTAAACTACACATTGCAATAACATTAAAACAGATTAGGCCTTTAATGTAGGACAATCAGTTACACTTATATACCCAACTCAAATATACTAAATTAGCAATGCAATTGTTGTCTAACCGGCTAAAGCGCTGGTCCATGGTGATGGACACTTCTGGTTCGCAACTCGGCAAGACCAACACTTTTTCCGAACAGATGGATAGAGCGTTTCACTTTAGGAGCGTTTCATATTAGGAGCTTTAAATTTTAAGAGCGTTTTACTTTAGAAGGGTTTCACAAAATGCACGGTGAAACGCGTGACGTTAAAATCCGATCCACTCCCAGCAACAAGAAAACTATATACTCTGCTATACACACATGTATAGAAATTGTTTGGACGTGGTGCGCCTATAAAAGTTTACACTTTAAAAATAAAAATAAATAAATAAAAATAAAAAAACAATAATAGTGCGGAAAGAAATTGCATTGAGTTTTATTCTATAAGCCGGTTATCCTTTAAGCTACAGGGAAAATAACAAAACAATTGTTTTTTTTTTTTACAAAAAGAACTTTTCTTGATCCAAAAATATTGTTGTAAAGTTAGCGGATTTCAAGGTACTTTAAATAAAGCATTTTAAACGTCAGCCATTTTGAAAATATATGAAAAAAAGCCTTTTAGCATTTTGTACCTGGGTAATAGCTGTCATACGAAATATGTATCCAAAATGTGCGTTTAATATATTTCCTTCATCCAAAGTATTAAGTATTTGGTAAACAACAAAAAATAAGTGATAGATAACTGGAAAAACGAAGCATTTCTTAACATATGTCTTAACTAGCTGGCCCGACCCGGCTTTGCACGGATAGACAAATCAAAGTTAAATGTATATTAAAAAAAAATATATTATATCAATAAATATATTACACTATGTATTTACTATGGGGATTTTTAGTAACTTTGACCCCCCCCCCAAATCTCCCCTAAAATTTAGATTTTTTTTAAAACTCTTTCTTAGCGAGCACCTAGGGCCCTATAGGAAGCTACATAATAAATTTCATTCCAATCCGTTCGGTGTTTCTTTTTAGTAACTTTGACCCCCAAACCCCCCCTAAAATATCGAATTTTTAAAAACCCTTTCTTAGCGAGTACCTAGGGGCCATAGAGGAAGCTACATACCAAATTTGATTCCAATCTGTTCGATTGTTTTTTGTAGTAACTTTGACCCTCCCAACTCCCCCTAAAATATGGAATTTTTAAAAACCCTTGTTTAGCGAGCACCTATGGCCCAAGGGGAAGCTACATACCGAATTTCATTCCAATCCGTTCGATGGTTTTAGAGAAATCGTGATTTTGTAACTTTGACCAACCCCAAACCCCCGTAAAATGTCGAATGTTTTTGAAACCCTTTCTTAGCGAGCATCTATGGCCCTAGAGGAAGCTACATACCAAACATCATTCCAATCCGTTCGGTAGGTTTTGATGAATCGTGATTTAGTAACTTTGACCCCCAAAACCCCCCCTAAAATTTCGAATTTTCGGAAACCCTTTCTTAGTGCGCGTCTAGAGCCTGTAAAGAGTATTAGTGCAAAATTTCATGTTTCTAGGACTCGTGGTTTTTGAGAAACTGTGATGAGTCAGTGAGTCAATGAGTCAACGGTATTTGGCTTTTATAAGTATAGATTATTATTTTTTTTCTTTATTTCAATAGCAGAACACGTCCTGAAAGTGTCTCCGTTACTTCCAGAATCACCCTGTACATACAGATAACTTTCACGAATTGGCCAAACACACACATATTCAAAATAACATCATCAATACCTATTGCACATTGTGATCACGGATGCTCACACTCCACTCACCTCGTATAATAGCATACGTAATATCAGCATTAGTTCCTTGATCTCTGTCCACAGCCAGAAGTGTAGCTATGGTTGTGCCTATACTTGTACACTCCTGGACTTGATAGTTGTACTGACGTGTTAACCACTCCGGCACGTTGTCGTTTACGTCCGTCACGGTCACAGTAAGGCGTGTCAGGTTGCAGTGGTCTTCGACGCAGGCTCTTATGATGAGCAAGTGTTCTTCGAGGGTTTCTCTGAAATTAAAACGGCACAGTTGAATAAATAATTTCTTACGCGGTTATTGCTGTGATCCGAAAATTTATTTTGAATTAAAAATTTATCTTTTTTCATATTTTATCTTTGCTACCACTTAAACATCTATTTATTCATAAAGTTCTTAGTGTCTTCTACAAAAGAAGTGGACAATTTACGCTATAAGTCATACGTATGAATTATTACTAAGTTCTAGACACAATTTGCCTATTCCAAAACCTAGGCTGACAAGTTTTATGAATTCTTACTTTGGTACATCTGTAGCGTCCATTAGTAAACTTTACCCATTTCAATTCAAACGAATTTTGCCGATATAGGAAATGTTTTGTAAACAGTCTAAATAAATGGAAAAGCGAGATACAACCCACCTTCAGAAGTAGGTTTACAACCGCTAGCCAAGCCTTCTTGTCACTATCTTATTATTTTTATTTTTTATCGGGTTTTCTCTGTTTAACCACACTTTCATTTTTTAGATGCGGCGATTTTGAACTAATAAAGATAACACAATCAAATGGTTTAATTTCGTTTAACAACATTCAAACTAAAAGACATCTTGGTTATCTTATTTTGCGATTCTCTTTATGAAATGAACTGAAAATTGATTTCA